>JAWQFJ010000235.1:22500-65000 GCA_034096865.1 Theodoxus fluviatilis | reverse complement strand
TGATGATGGCAAGTACACGCGCGCCGATTGGCTGGCGATTCTCGCGGTGGGCTATGCTGCAAGAGGTTAATTATAAAAACAGGTCTCAAAATGGTCTTGCACCATCTAAAGCTACATTCTGGCAGATCTAACATAATCGATCCACCACGACGACAAACTCTCGTGTTATTTTCCTGCGTCGTTTTGTGAGGCATTTACGACGAAGCATTTCGTCTTCAGATGTAGGTGAGAACTGCGTTATCCCCCTTTACCCAGTTGATATTTCGTCTTCTTGTAGGCCTACGTCTAGTGTGAGCAAAGCCAAAACTTTTATTAGGGGTCGGTACAATTGTGTAGCTGCAGTCTTCGTGCTCGAAGCAGTCAATGCAAACACTACACATGAAAATAAAGACAGACAGACGGACGAACAGAGAGACTGGCGGATATAGGTTTATGAAATAGATATCTCGTTTCCAGAATTTCGGTAAAAAGACAACCCCCCCCCTCTCTCTCTCTCCCTCTCTCTCTGTCTCTCTCTGTCTCTGTTTCTCTCTCTCTCTCTCTTTCTCTCTCTCTCTCTCTCTCTCTCTCTCTCTCTCTCTCTGTGTCTCTCTCTGTCTCCCTCTCTCTCTCTGTCTCCCTCTCTCTCTCTCTCTCTCTCTCTCTCTCTCTCTCTCTCTCTCTCTCTCCCTCTTCTCTCTCCTTTCTCTCTCCTTTCTCTCTCCTCTCTCTCTCCCTCTTCTCTCTCTCCCTCTTCTCTCTCTCTCTCTCTCTCTCTCTCTCTCTCTCTCTCTCCTTCCTTCCTTTCTCTCACTTCGAAGGAGATGGCAAAATGCGCCATACGTTACGGTGCATAAGAAAACAAGACTAAAGAACGAAAAATGACAACATGAGATCTTTCAACCTCACTATTATTTACTTATTCATGGAAATTCCACATGTTCATAGAAGAATTCTTTTTTTTTTAACGGTGACTTAAATATACGGAAAATGTGTATGCCTACGGTGACGTAATGTGCTGAGAACCTTGCTCAGCGTTTTCTCGAAAAATGTTTTTCGTACAAAAGCCTCGTTCCTCATGCTCAGTCACGTGATTAAAACAGCTGGGGTGCGTTCCACAGAACTGTGATATGCGAGTCAAAGGAAATCGGACAAGCGTTTCCAGTTGCTTTTGTTTGTTTGTTTGTGTGCTCGCTTGCTATTTTTTGTTGAATTTTTATAATAGTGATTGCTGTAATCCTACACAACGTCCAATCTGTCACGTGTCAGTTCTCGTAATAAAGTCTTATGCAAAACCAGGCACTGCCTGCCTTTTGGGTCCAATTTTGATACCGACTCCTGAATAGTAACTGTGATAACTTTTTTTAAAAGTCCCATTGGAACCACCCTTTCGAAACTATTTGATTAGCATACAGAGTCGGGGGGGGGGGTGGCGGGGGTGGGGGGGGGGGGGGGGGGGGGATGGGGGTGGCGAGAGACGCCACGGACTAAACGGACAATCGAATCGAATCGGTGGCACCGAATTCCTCGCGGTGCCCCAAGGAAACTCAGCTTGGCCACCAAGCTGTTGCATGAAGTCAGAGAGGACCGCACTGAGGATAATCTCTTTCGCTGTTTGCATGACAAAACCTCCTCCCAAATGCGAGTTAGTCGACAATGCATTATGTGCGCTGCATCGTCAAGTCGTCCTTAGTTCTCCAATGAAATCTCTCGCTCCTTCCGCCGTTCTTGACAAACTGCCTTCTCTGCCAACGTGCGGCCACAGTCAATGAAGCTTTCATCCTCTTTCAAAGCTCTTCTTTTCGTACACATTTTATTTCATATGCAGTGGAAAACGACAGAAGAAAAAGTGCGTTTTAAACGTTGGGGTGTAAAAGTAAGGGTTTTCGAAAGAAATTATTTTTCATCAAATTGCGAAATGACCTTTGTTCAAACCAGTGATGGTATTTGGTGTGTTTTGTATTTGGTGTGTTTTGTATTAGGTGCGTTTTGTATTTAGTGTGTTTTGTATTTGGTGTGTTTTGTATTTGGTGTGTTTTGTATTTGGTGTGTTTTGTATTTGGTGTGCTTTGTAATAGGTGTGTTTTGTATTTGATGTGTTTTGTATTTGGTGTGTTTTGTATTTGGGATGTTTTGTATTTGGTGTGTTTTGTATTTGGTGTGTTTTGTATTAGGTGCGTTTTGGTATTTGGTGTGTTTTGTATTTGGTGTGTTTTGTATTTGGTGTGTTTTGTATTTGTTGTTTTGTATTAGGTGCGTTTTGTATTTGGTGTGTTTTGTATTTGGTGTGTTTTGTATTTGGTGTATTTTGTATTTGGGAGAAAGAAACTCAGAGCCGCCAGCTGAATTCACTCATGAAATATTCCGTGCCTCAAGTTAGGTTTACGAAATAGTTGCTGTTTTTTTCCAAGCGTTTTGAATATTTCATCAACCATACTGTAATAGGTGGACTGCAAGCGACACGTACAACTGAACCAAAACAACGGCGGAAATTGAGAAGTCGCTTTAAAACACAAGGCGAGCACAAATGCTAATTTTCCACTTTAATATCTTCATCAGGCATAAAACACAAAAAACACAACTGAACTGTAAAGGGTAAAATGTCAACTCAATTAAAAATCTAAATTGCCTATTAATTACTTCATTTGGGCGAGGAAAAGCCAGCAGGTGAGAAAAACAAATCTTTTTCACTGATTGACAACGGAAGTTCACACTGCTCGTAACTTCTACGAGCAAAACTGTCACAATGGAAATGCAAAATCCACTTTCTGCTGTGACAGGTTGGACTTTTTCTGGATTTCAATTCTCTCCAAGACAAATGTTTGTGAAGCATGCAAGCCCACAGACATGACTGGAACGCTGACGATAGACCAAAACGTTGGGACTGAGCACTACAAAGCAGGTCATAGGTCGGTTTCCCCCCTTTTAGGAGTTATTCGTATCAATTTTACAGCTGAGAGTTTAAGCTTTCCAATGCAATATTTTATTTGTATCTTGAAAGTTCGAGAAATTGTCACTATTTGAATAAACACTGCAACGAAAAGCAATGTTTGGGGAAATTGCTACACATGTGTAAGAAGGCATTTCTGATTGTTCCAGCTGCAAATTCTGTTTACGTCACTTATTCAGTCTCTATTCCATGGACATTACATCATGCTGTTTACGTCACTTATTCAGTCTCTATTCCATGGACATTACATCATGCTGTTTACGTCACTTATTCAGTCTCTATTCCATGGACATTACATCATGCTGTTTACGTCACTTATTCAGTCTCTATTCCATGGACATTACATCATGCTGTTTACGTCACTTATTCAGTCTCTATTCCTGGACATTACATCATGCTGTTTACGTCACTTATTCAGTCTCTATTCCTGGACATTACATCATGCTGAAGTGGACGCAAAGTAACAACACATGCCACAACATATTTTTCTCTATAAATTCCTTAAAATTAAAAAATAACAAACTGAGTCGTGACAGATGGATGGATGGATGGAGAAATGGGTAGGTGGGTGGTTGGATGGATGGATGGATGGATATATGGGTAGGTGGATGGATGGATGGATGGATGGATGGATGGATGGATGGATGGATGGATGGATGGATGGATGGATGAATGGATGGATTGGACGGACAGTTATTTTCTTATTCCATAATGAAAGGAAACTCAGTGTATCTTCCAGGGTATGAACATGGACATTCAAAATCACACATCATGAATGAATGTAGACATCAGAGTAAAAATGCACATACAAGGTGGAAGATCTGTCATCAACCACATAGTTCTTTACCTCTGCAGCACTTTTAATCCGGTCACTCAGTTTCACAATTTTCCTCGCCTTTGCATCCTCATCCTCCTTCCCACTGCAAAGACGGAGGCCCATCCCGGTCCTTGTAGCTGCAGCTGCAGGCTTCCACGTGGCCTTGCAATGCGGTACAGGACTGCTGAATCTGTCCTCCAATCACCACCATCCACTGCCCAAACCAGCGCCATGCACAAAACCAGTGCTTGAAGCCGTGTAAGCAAGTTTGGTACCAGACTGAAGGAGTTGTTTGTCTCAAGTCCTGCTTTCATTCAGTGCTGCTTAGGCTGAGGCTATCCAGACAGCAGGTGCATTCCCAAAAAGCATCTGTCTTGGAAACAATACTGCTTCCCCCACCCTCCACCCCTGCACCTCCAACCCCCACCCTCACCCCCCAACCCCACCCCCAACTCCACTCCACTCTCTAGCCCTGAAAAATGCTGCAACCGCACAGTTGAGTCTCAGTGGAGTGTAAAGAAAAAACTTGATAGTGTTAGACTGAACTCAGGACATGGTGTGTACAAACATGCATTCACACCACACAGCCAGGCACACCACACAGCCAGGCACACCACACAGCCAGGCACAACGCACAGCCAGGCACACCGCACAGCCAGGCACACCATACAGCCAGGCACACCACACAGCCAGGCACACCACACAGCCAGGCACACCACACAGCCAGGCACACCACACAGCCAGGCACACCACACAGCCAGGCACACCACACAGCCAGGCACACCACACAGCCAGGCACACCACACAGCCAGGCACACCACACAGCCAGGCACACCACACAGCCAGGCACACCATACAGCCAGGCACATCATACAGCCAGGCACACCACACAGCCAGGCACACCACACAGCCAGGTATACCACACAGCCACACACACCACACAGCCAGGCACACCACACAGCCGTGCAGCCTCCAGTCCAAGACACACTGCCTGGCCACGCCAGATCTCCACAGACACCAGCAGCACCTGGCACTGCCAAATCCTGAAGCAGTCCTGGCATCCCAGCGCTGTCTGCCAGTACTGCCCAAGCTCCCCTTCTTTGCTGGAGTTACTTTGGCGCTTGCGGCAGTGGTGGTGCCCGTCCCGTCTTGAAGAAGTCTTTGAATTCCGAGATAGGTTTGGGCCGTCTGCCATACACAGAGGTGCGGTACAGCATCTGCTCAATGAGATATATGAGCTGTGGGGTGTTGTAGTGATAGCTTATGGCTAGCTGGCTGCAGCAGTCCTGGCCCTGAAACAGCAAAGTGGGAAAACTGTCAGCTGCTGCAAGCATTGGGACAGCACCTCTCTATTGCTGCGTTCCTTGCTGCATTCACCCCACTCCTTGCTGCCATTCCCACACTGCCCCTTGCTGCCATTCCCATACTGCCCCTGGCTGCCATTCCCATACTGCCCCTTGCTGCCATTCCCACACTGCCCCTTGCTGCCATTCCCATACTGCCCCTTGCTGCCATTCCCACACTGCCCCTTGCTGCCATTCCCACACTGCCCCTTGCTGCCATTCCCACACTGCCCCTTGCTGCCATTCCCACACTGCCCCTTGCTGCCATTCCCATACTGCCCCTTGCTGCCATTCCCATACTGCCCCTTGCTGCCATTCCCATACTGCCTCTTGCTGCCATTCCCACACTGCCCCTTGCTGCCATTCCCACACTGCCCCTTGCTGCCATTCCCACACTGCCCCTTGCTGCCATTCCCACACTGCCCCTTGCTGCCATTCCCACACTGCCCTTGCTGCCATTCCCACACTGCCCTTGCTGCCATTCCCACACTGCCCCTTGCTGCCATTCCCACACTGCCCTTGCTGCCATTTCCACACTGCCCTTGCTGCCATTCCCACACTGCCCTTGCTGCCATTCCCACACTGCCCTTGCTGCCATTCCCACACTGCCCTTGCTGCCATTCCCACACTGCCCCTTGCTGCCATTCCCACACTGCCCCTTGCTGCCATTCCCACACTGCCCCTTGCTGCCATTCCCACACTGCCCTTGCTGCCATTCCCACACTGCCCTTGCTGCCATTCCCACACTGCCCTTGCTGCCATTCCCACACTGCCCTTGCTGCCATTCCCACACTGCCCTTGCTGCCATTCCCACACTGCCCTTGCTGCCATTCCCACACTGCCCTTGCTGTCATTCCCACACTGCCCTTGCTGTCATTCCCACACTGCCCTTGCTGCCATTCCTACACTGCCCTTGCTGCCATTCCCACACTACCCTTGCTGTCAACCTTAGCCTCACCTGCCTCCTCTCCTATTTTTCTCATCTGACACATTGTTCTATATTTAGAAATCAAATGATGACCATCGGAAAGAGAGGTGTGACATTGCCCACATGGTTGCTAAATTTAGAACACCGAGTGTAAATGGATAAATGAGAGAGCCAGCACACAAACTTGCCAGGGCAGCAAGGGTTGGGTCGCGTTGCATAGATGAGAGAAAAGCCGAGATCCTGCGAGGAATAGGCCGGTGTCAACTTGTCAACATGGTGAAAGCAGATGTAAAAGCAATGTAAATGCTGCTTGGGGCTGGCTGTCCGGGTGCCACTGGAGCAGACCCCCGAAACACGAAGCCCCCAGCATTCCAGCTGATGAGGGAGGTGTGCAATTCTTGACACATGTTGACATTGACCCATGCCTGGCAGGACCTCGCTTCTATGCAACATGGCCCTGGTATGGCAAAGATGGTTAGGGTAACAACTGATGAATCTTGGCCAACAGTGCTATGCTTTACCCTTGCTATTTCTGACACTGCCTCTTGCTGCCCAGCAAAGATGTAGATTAACTTGCTCTCCAGTTTTCCTATGAAAGCTCCTTGTTCTAAATATTTAACAACTATGTCAGGCAGAGCTAGCAGTTCTACCAAAAGTTCATCACTTGATCGCTTGATGTAGAACAGCAAGCCAAAGAAGGGAAACATGTGGGGGCAGTTGCGTAATTGCTGACAGCTGCATCCATGTAAGAATGCAGAAGCAGAGATCACGAGATGATCTCACATGACATGACTGCTAAATTTAGAATAATGAATTTGAGGGGGGAAACAGGATCGAAGAGCTGGTTCCTTCTCTGACTGCCAGGGATGGTATGGGAATGGCAGTAGAGGTCGGAGTGTGGTGGTATGGCACATAACACATGAAATACTGTTGCCTCAGAGGATGTGTACATGACGTGACTACCTCTATGTGGTTCGAAGGGTTGAATGAAAAAGACAGCTGGATGTCAGTGTGTATGTGTATGTGTCTGTCAGTCTCTCTGTCTGTTTGATTGTATGTCAACAGCAACTTACCACATCATTGGGATGTAAAGAAGTTAGTGAAAAGGGCAGAAATTAAGAGAGAGAGAGAGAGAGTGTGTGTGTGTGTGTGTGTGTGTGTGCGTGTGTGTGTGTGTGTGTGTGTGAGTGTGTGTGTGTGTGTGTGTGTGTGTGTGTGTGTGTGTGTGTGTGTGTGTGTGTGTGTGTGTGTGTGTGTGTGTGTGAGTGAGTCTGTCCTTAGCAACTCGCTACATCATTTGGGTGTGAAGAAAAAAAGAAGATAGAAATGGATGTGTTAATGCATGAGGTGAGTATGTGAATGAATGTGTGTGTGTGTGTGTGTGTGTGTGTGTGAGTGCTTGCGCAAGCGTGCATGCGTGTGTGGGCTTGTCCTGAGCAACTGACTGCATTTTGGAGTATAAAGGAGTGAGTGCAGTAGACAGAAACAAACAGGCATGTTTCTATTCACAGCGGCAGACTACATCAGCTGGGGCGTGGAGAAGGGAGCAGAGCAGGCGGGGAAACTGATCAGGATGGGCTCAGCCAAACTGCAGCAGAGACTGCAGCAGGAGACACGACAGCCCAGCGTGGACCCCAAAGTGCAGAAAGGAGTTCAGTACGCCAGACAGGCCACTCATGTCGCCGTCAAAGTCAGCTCCTTCCTCGGTAAGTCCTTGCCTTGTTTGGTGATGAAAAATCCCTCACTAACTGTCGCGCCCACACCCACTGGGTGGGACCTTACCCTCTCATGCAGAGGAAGTCAGGAACTCAAAACTACTATTTAACCAATAAGAATTTAATTATACTTCAACAAACCCGCAAAATGAATGAAAGGAGGTGAAACTGATGGATGGCAATGATAATAAATGATTGATGACTCACACTTATGCAATCTAACAATGGAAAGATGAAACAATACTACCCGCACATCCTAACCCAAACACATGTGAAAATACATTCCTCACAAATCACACAAAAACCCAACGGTTGGCCACGGACTGAGCCACAACAATACCCCACAGTCCCCCAAACCCCACAACAACAAAAACGGTTGCTCAACCAGCGGACTCTCTCACGCCGGGGCAACTTTCCCCACGACTGTCCAACGCCGTCACTTGCCCGTCCACACACAACACCTTGACTGTCCAACACTGTCTCTCACGTCAGTACCAAACCACTACAGCCGACCCCCACTGTCTCATGGCCTCCCTCTGCGACAAGCCGCAGAACGGGGAACGTTGGATGATGATGACAGCGATGAGGAGCGGCTGGCCCCTGGACGATGACGACGGCGATGTTTAACAGTGAAGACTCTGGCCGATGTCGACCTCAAGGGGAAGCATCAAGGACCTTGGATGACGCAGGACGTGGACCATGTAAACGGAATAAAAACACCCAGGCCTAAATGGCCAGAATTAGCAACTATAGCATAATGCATAGCACACAATTCACAACTCAAACCCGTCACAAACATGACGGTACTCCGTCAAAACACTGTCTTAGCCTTTCCACGAACTAGGCCCATTTCAAGCAATCTTAACTGTTACTCAAATACCGCAAATCAAAACAGCAATCCTACCATGAACCATGAAACGATTTTTAACGTCAAAACCACAGTTCGGAAATTCCATTACCTATCTCAACTTCCCCACCCGCCCCTAAAACAGCAAACTCACAACCTAGTGAAAACTTACACAACGACATTTACACACAACAAATACTCACATGGAAGAAACCCGGCCCTTCCCCTGGTGACGATGTCTGGCGGTCTACACCGAACAAAGACAATGTGGTCTTTATCTATTCTGGGCTGGCAGAAGCCACGCCACACACTGGGGCAACAGAAGTCGCGCCACTCCAGGCTAAAACCTGTTCATTGGCACCTGCCGCTCGAAACGGTCTTGCCAAAAAATCCTTTTTCAAAAAACTCCTGGCCAACCCCAGTGACGTCGACTCAAGCTTGTTTGATGACGTCACAATTTTCCCCAACCCAAAAGAGAGAGAAAAAACAGAGACAAGAGGTGCGCTATCACGCTGCAACTACACAAGTACATGAACGAGAACATTAACATTCAAAAACCCAACCTGCTCGCGACACTAACTCCTTTGCTACCTCAGCCAAGAAGGCCATGTTTTACCCTGGGTTCATTAGTTAATTAGTTATTTAGCAAAATAACTAAAAAAAGTTCCAAACAGATCCTGATTAAATTTGATAGATGGTCAGGGTTTCACCCAAGAAAGAATCCATTAAATTTTGGAGGTTATTGTTGGGTATTACAACCAAAAAGAGAATGTTGTCTGTTGTGTAGTTTGGGAATTGGAAGCATAAAAAATGGTGTTATTGCGCATCATGAAGTTGATGATGTCAAATTATTGATGCGAGTGTATGAGTTCTACACACAGATATCGCTTTCAGCCAATAAAATAAAATAAACTTCATAGAGTCGGGCCTGGCTAGTAGAACACGCAGCCTTTATTAATTATGCAGGCCTGGCTAGCAGAACATGCTGCCTTTATTAATTATGCAGGCCTGGCTAGCAGAACATGCTGCCTTTATTAATTATGCAGGCCTGGCTAGCAGAACATGCTGCCTTTATTAATTATGCAGGCCTGGCTAGCAGAACATGCTGCCTTTATTAATTATGCAGGCCTGGCTAGCAGAACATGCTGCCTTTATTAATTATGCAGGCCTGGCTAGCAGAACATGCTGCCTTTATTAATTATGCAGGCCTGGCTAGCAGAACATGCTGCCTTTATTAATTATGCAGGCCTGGCTAGCAGAACATGCTGCCTTTATTAATTATGCAGGCCTGGCTAGCAGAACATGCTGCCTTTATTAATTATGCAGGCCTGGCTAGCAGAACATGCTGCCTTTATTAATTATGCAGGCCTGGCTAGCAGAACATGCTGCCTTTATTAATTATGCAGGCCTGGCTAGCAGAACATGCTGCCTTTATTAATCATACAGGCCATAGAAGAGAAATGTTGGCTTCCTTGGTGGAGGTTTGCACTCTCAGAGCTCTCTAAAGTCTTGCTAAAGTCTTGCTGATGCACTCAAGCAGCAGGGCATGGAGTACTGCAGGCCTGTTATGATGAACACATGCTACCCCATACTGCCATCCTCATCCCTTGCTGCCATCCTCATCCCTTGCTGCCATCCCCATCCCTTGCTGCCATCCCCATCCCTTGCTGCCTTCCCCATCCCTTGCTGCCTTCCCCATCCCTTGCTGCCTTCCCCATCCCTTGCTGCCTTCCCCATCCCTTGCTGCCTTCCCCATCCCTTGCTGCCTTCCCCATCCCTTGCTGCCTTCCCCATCCCTTGCTGCCTTCCCCAGACCTGTTTACACTACACATTGAGCGTAGTAAACTACAAATTTGCATAATATACTACGCAACTATGCAAGTCTATTGTATTCTATGCAAACAGTATTGTTTCGGCTATGCATATCACAATCTGCAATTTTTATCATTTCGCTTGACCGATTTATTTTCCGATCCATGTTTTTGGCCGGAAGTTGTTTGCTGCGTGCAGCGCTTATAGCGCCCGCGGGCGTAGGGTTGTAGCTTGTTAGTGCCGAATCGGCTTCTCCAAGCGAATACCGGGCACAACTGAACACGTTAGGCCTACTGCGAACCCACGTGCGCTTTTCGAGACAATGGCTGAACGGAGAGCACACGAAACAAAAGATGAGAACTGTGAAGAAAATGACTCCGAAATGCCACCAACCAAAAAGAAGAAGACGAGCAAAGTGCCGAGCCAAGTCTTTCTGTCAAAATATCATGAGGAATACCCATGCCTTGTCACTTCGCAGAAAGGAAAACAGTTTGCTCATTGCACTGTCTGCGACTCCCATTTTTCCGTCAGCGACTGTGGGAAGTTTGATTGTACCCGTCATGTGAATAGTGTATCCCACAAGAAAGCGGACCAAGTGAGTCAAGCGAAAGGCAAGCCGAAACAAAAGAAAATGAATTTCTTTGTGAAGAAAGGTGCCGACAAGGAGGCAGAGGACCAGGCAAAAAAGACTTTTGAAAGATCTGTCACCAAGGCGGAGGCCATTATCTGTCACATCATTGCTGATGCGAATTTGCCGATCTCTACAGCTGACAAACTAACCGAAGCCATGAAAGTTGCATTTCCGGACTCTGCCAGTGAGTTTTTATCATATCTTATCACAGTATCATGTGTGTGTGTCTGTGTGTGTGTGTCTGTGTATTTAACATTATACCAGGAGGTTAAAGTAACAGTAATTTTGGTTGTGTTTTGAGCGCTGTGAAATGTTACATGTAACAACTGGCATTCAAAGCAGAAATCACAAATACACAAAGCCAAGGAGTCCCCCACAGCAGCGCACACTGTGAAAGAGTGTTTTCATGTGTGCGGAAGAATCGCACTGCCCAGAGAGCGAGTCTTTCACATGCCACTGTTGAAAGCCTGCTGTTTTGAAATCAAATCCTCTGGGACCAACAGAAGCTGTTCGAAGGCTGACGGACAGTGACCTCGACACTCTGAAGAGAGGTTTTGCCAAAAGCCTCAAACCACATCCTCAAGAAGGAAAAATGAAATGAGTGCTTAAGTGACTGAACATTGTTCTCTATGTGCATATGCTTTTGGTTTTGTGCTTCATCAAAAATGTGTTTA
Organism: Theodoxus fluviatilis; assembly: GCA_034096865.1. Lineage (NCBI taxonomy): Eukaryota > Metazoa > Mollusca > Gastropoda > Cycloneritida > Neritidae > Theodoxus > Theodoxus fluviatilis. Next base: position 53,304 of record JAWQFJ010000235.1, on the reverse strand, counting down.
ATTTCATTAATTTTTTACTCACATGCGAAGCAAAAGTGAGTCTATGTACTCACCCTTTTCGTCTGTCCGGGCGTCCGGGCGTCTGTAAAAAACTTTAACGTTGGATTTTTCTTGGAGACTATTAAGTCTATCAACAACCAATTTGTCATGATGGTGTAGGATGACAAGGCATACAAAAACATACATAGTGACTTGACCTTGCTTCAAGGTCAAGGTCGCAGGGGCCATAAATGTTGTCTAAAAAACAGCCATTTATCACATTTTCCCCATTTTCTCTGAAGTTTTTGAGATTGGATACCTGACCTATATATGGTATATAGGGCAAAGTAATCCCTATCTTTTGATACCAGTTTGATTGACCTTGCTTGAAGGTCAAGGTCACAGGAGGTCTTTAATGTTGGATTGTATACATATTTTGAAGTGACCTTGACCCTGAACTAAGGAAGATAACTCTTCCAAACTTCATAAGATTGTAGTACACATGTTATACTTTCATACTAGGTCACCAGTGTTGTCCGTCTGGGCGTCCGGGCGGCTGGCCGGTCGGGCGGTCGGGCGACCGGGTGTCCTGTCGTTCGTAAAAAAACTTTAACGTTGGATTTTTCTCGGAGACTATTAAATCTATCAACACCCAATTTGGCATGATGGTGTAGGATGACAAGGTGTACAAAAACATACATAGTGACTTGACCTTGCTTCAAGGTCACAGGAGCTCTTTAAAGTTGGTCACATGTATTTTGGTAGGAAAAATGTGTAAAGCAGTTCTTAGTGTATGATGTCATTGCTAGGTTTAGTTGTTTGACTTTGACCTTGAAGGTCACCTGAAGGTCAAGGTCATGTAAAGGTCAAGATCAAGCATGTGAGTCGTATGGGCTTTGCCCTTTTTGTTGTTCTTTAAATCTTTGTGTGTTGTGTACTTAGTATAGCATAGTAGAAAGAAAGGCATTGTAGGCTTTCAGCCTATTGCCCTCTTTTTTGCTATTTTGATCAGTCTTGGTTAAAGGTTATCTGGTTTCACTCTCTGATAATTTGCCTAACACCTAGTATTTCTTGATTAGTCTAAACTCCAGTCAGTGGAGTACATTTTATTCTGAAAGACTTTGTCCAGTTTGTTTTTAAAGGCATTTTGTGTATCTGCAACGACTGTCTCTTGTGATAGACTGTTCCACATGTTCGTGACAGGATTAGTGAAAAAAGGCTTGTAAATATGAGTGTTAGTAGATTTCTTTGTTAGTTTGAGGTTATGGCCTCAAGTTAGTGTGCTGTCAGTCTTAGTCAATAAACCGCACATGGAAAAATGATCTTGATTGATGAACTTCATGAAGCAATTAATAAATGCGAACTACATGTAGTAAAAAGAAACAATCATTGTTTTTTGACTCACATGCAAAGCAAAAGTGAGTCTATGTACTCAGCCGTGTCGTCCGTCCGTCCGTCCGTCCGGGCGTAAAAAACTGAAACGTTGGATTTTTCTCGGAGACTATTAAGTCTATCAACACCAAATGTGGCATGATGGTGTATGATGACAAGGCCTCAAAAAACATACATAGTGACTTGACCTTGCTTCAAGGTCAAGGTCACAGGAGCCATAAATGTGGTGTCAAAAACAGTCATTTTTCACATTTTCCCAATTTTCTCCCATTCTCTCTTATTGAGAATGGCGACCTTAGCTACAAGTGGTATATAGGTCAAAGCGAGCCCTATCTTTTGATACCAGTTTGGTTTACCTTGCTTCAAGGTCAAGGTCACAGGAGCTCTTCAAAGTTGGATTGTATACATATTTTGAAGTGACCTTGACCCTGAACTATGGAAGATAACTGTTTCAAACTGAATAATTATGTGGGGCACATGTTATACTTTCATCATGAGACACATTTGGTCACATATCATCAAGGTCAAGGTCACTTTGACCCTTATGAAATGTGACCAAAATGGGGTAGTGAACCACTAAAAGTGACTATATCTCATGGTAGAAAGTGCCAATAAGCACCATTGAGCTTCCTATGTCTTGAATTAACAGCTTTGTGTTGCATGACCTTGGATGACCTTGACCTTGGGTCAAGGTGACATGTATTTTGGTAGGAAAAATGTGTAAAGCATTTCTTTGTGTATGATGTCATTGGTAGGTTTAGTTGTTTGACCTTGACCTTGAAGGTCAAATGAAGGTCAAGTTCATATAAAGGTCAAGGTCAAGCATGTGAGTCGTATGGGCTTTGCCCTTCTTGTTGTTTTTGTAATAGGGCGACAAAAAATTCTACACATTCAATTACAAAACTACACATTTCTTTACTTTTGCTCCCACAAAATACACATGCAAAGTTTTAGGGGTAAACAGGTCTGCTTCCCCATCCCTTGCTGCCTTCCCCATCCCATACTGCCTTCCCCATCCCTTGCTGCCTTCCCCATCCCATACTGCCTTCCCCATCCCATACTGCCTTCCCCATCCCTTGCTGTCTTTCATATCCCTTGCTACCTTCCCCATCCCTTGCTGCCTTCCCCATCCCATACTGCCTTCCCCATCCCTTGCTGTCTTCCATATCCCTTGCTACCTTCCCCATCCCTTGCTGCCTTCCCCATCCCTTGCTGCCTTCCCCATCCCTTGCTGCCTTCCCCATCCCTTGCTGCCTTCCCCATCCCTTGCTACCTTCCCCATCCCTTGCCGCCTTCCCCATCCCTTGCTACCTTTCCCATCCCTTGCCGCCTTCCCCATCCCTTGCTACCTTCCCCATCCCTTGCTGCCTTCCCCATCCCTTGCTGCCTTCCCCATCCCTTGCTACCTTCCCCATCCCTTGCCGCCTTCCCCATCCCTTGCTACCTTCCCCATCCCTTGCTGCCTTCCCCATCCCTTGCTACCTTCCCCATCCCTTGCCGCCATCCCCATCCCTTGCTGCCTTCCCCATCCCTTGCTGCCTTCCCCATCCCTTGCTACCTTCCCCATCCCTTGCCGCCATCCCCATCCCTTGCTGCCTTCCCCATCCCTTGCTGCCTTCCCCATCCCTTGCTACCTTCCCCATCCCTTGCCGCCATCCCCATCCCTTGCTGCCTTCCAGAACCCTTGCTGCCTTCCCCATCCCTTGCTGCCTTCCAGAACCCTTGCTGCCTTCCCCATCCCTTGCTACCTTCCCCATCCCTTGCTGCCTTCCCCATTCCTTGCTACCTTCCCCATCCCTTGCCGCCATCCCCATCCCTTGCTGCCTTCCAGAACCCTTGCTGCCTTCCCCATCCCTTGCTGCCTTCCAGAACCCTTGCTGCCTTCCCCATCCCTTGCTGCCTTCCCCATCCCTTGCTGCCTTCCAGAACCCTTGCTGCCTTCCCCATCCCTTGCTGCCTTCCCCATCCCTTGCTGCCTTCCAGAACCCTTGCTGCCATTCACATACTGACTTTGCTTGAATCCCCAGGTGCTCCTTCTGATGTCTTGGTTACAGATGTTTCCCCCATATGGCTCATTGTTCTAAATTTAGCAGTCAAGTGAGGGCATAGGTGAAGAGTTGCCTGTTGTGCTCCACATGGTACCTAAATTTAGAACAAAGGGTTTTTAGTAGGACAGCTGGAGAGCTTGTCCACTCCTTCTCTGGATGGCAAGAGACAGTGTGGGAAAGGTGGCTAGGGTGGAATATAGCATTGTGGGACTGCATATTTTAAAATCCTTTCACTCATTCCAGACGAACGTCCCCAATCAGGTATCAGCAGTGCACAGCCATTGAAGATAAATGTCCCTGATCGGGGATTCAAACTTTGAAAAATCATTGCTGTCGACCATTGTTTATAAGAGACTGAAAAGTTCAAAGTTAGCCTTCCACTGATGGGCCGCACTAGTGGACTAGTCCAAGGAGAGGGGTGTGATGTTGGTCACAGTGACTCCCACACAGAATGATAACCAAATTATTACATGCTTGCTAGCTCACATACACAATCTTGGACAGCTATTCCGCACACAGAAAGACAATAAAGTGGGAATAATTTAAAAACTGGTGCACACAATGTGATTTCGGCTGAATTGGGTTGTGATAAATGTGTTTGCAGCAGTCGTCAAGGCGATTTGGGCCTGTTTCTGGCCTCTTCTAAAACAAGAATTGAAAAAAAGGTTCAGACTGACCTACTGACCTTACCTTTTACCATTTTGTTTGCAGCCTTACTTTCACTTTGTAACCATTTCCTACCAGTGTTTTCCAAGAACTTGTGAGTTCAGAAAGGAGAAAAAATTCCTTATTTTTTCGGGGGTCTGTGTTGTGTGTGTATGTGTGTTTATGTTTGTATGCGTGTTTTGGTGCTTTGGTGCGCGCGTTTGTGTGTTCGGTTTAGGTGTGTGTGTTTGTGCGTTTGTATTTATGTTTGTGTATGTGTTTTGTATTTGTGTGTGTGTGGTTGGGGGGGGGGGGGGGTGTATATGAATGAATTAATATTTTCTGCAGATTGCTACTACAATCAGTTTTTCCCCGTCGCTCCATATATGCTCCTTCATTCACTCTCTATCCCTGTACTCCATGCACTGGTAGGTCTGCAGTCTCTGTGTATCCCTGTACTCCATGCACTGGTAGGTCTGCAGTCTCTGTGTATCCCTGTACTCCATGCACTGGTAGGTCTGCAGTCTCTGTGTATCCCTGTACTCCATGCACTGGTAGGTCTGCAATCTCTGTGTATCCCTGTACTCCATGCACTGGTAGGTCCGCAATCTCTGTGTATCCCTGTACTCCATGCACTGGTAGGTCTGCAGTCTCTGTGTATCCCTGTACTCCATGCACTGGTAGGTCTGCAATCTCTGTGTATCCCTGTACTCCATGCACTGGTAGGTCTGCAGTCTCTGTGTATCTCTGTACTCCATGCACTGGTAGGTCTGCAGTCTCTGTGTATCTCTGTACTCCATGCACTGGTAGGTCTGCAATATCTGTGTATCCCTGTACTCCATGCACTGGTAGGTCTGCAGTCTCTGTGTATCCCTGTACTCCATGCACTGGTAGGTCTGCAATCTCTGTGTATCCCTGTACTCCATGCACTGGTAGGTCTGCAGTCTCTGTGTGTACTCCATGCACTGGTAGGTCTGCAGTCTCTGTGTATCCCTATACTCCATGCACTGGTAGGTCTGCAGTCTCTGTGTATCCCTGTACTCCATGCACTGGTAGGTCTGCAGTCTCTGTGTATCCCTGTACTCCATGCACTGGTAGGTCTGCAGTCTCTGTGTATCCCTGTACTCCATGCACTGGTAGGTCTGCAGTCTCTGTGTATCCCTGTACTCCATGCACTGGTAGGTCTGCAATCTCTGTGTATCCCTGTACTCCATGCACTGGTAGGTCTGCAGTCTCTGTGTATCCCTGTACTCCATGCACTGGTAGGTCTGCAATCTCTGTGTATCCCTGTACTCCATGCACTGGTAGGTCTGCAGTCTCTGTGTATCCCTATACTCCATGCACTGGTAGGTCTGCAGTCTCTGTGTATCCCTGTACTCCATGCACTGGTAGGTCTGCAATATCTGTGTATCTCTGCAGTGTCCGCATTGGGTGCAGCCACGGCTAAGCTGGGCAAGGAGATTGCGCCCCACATACGGCGCCATGGGGAAAAACTGCTGCCTCGGTCCATGTCCAAAGACGGCAACTCCAAGATCGATGGCGCCATTGAAGTGGCCATCAGCGGTCTTCAGGGTAGGTTACCATGGATACAAGTCTTCTGTAATTGTGTGCTGAAAACCTCCATGACTTGTGACTGAGCATGACAGACCCGGCTGAAGTAGATGAAACAGTTTTTGTACGAAGTCCACCAGAGTTGTCAGGGCTAAGTTATGTATTGTTTTCTGTGGCTTGACACTAAAGCAAACAGATTAGTATTTAAATTATATGTGCCATCAACATGCTGTTTTCTATGAAATCGGTAGTAACTACTGAATATTTTTGCGGTTAAGAATCTTATATTTGTCATTTTTGACGTGTGAATCTGGTTGTCCCTTGCGCAGTCTTGATTATGTACTGCTCTTTGGTGTTGTGCTGCTCTTTGGTGTTGTGCTGCTCTTTGGTGTTGTGCTGCTCTTTGGTGTTGTGCTGCTCTTTGGTGTTGTGCTGCTCTTTGGTGTTGTGCTGCTCTTTGGTGTTGTGCTGCTCTTTGGTGTTGTGCTGCTCTGTGGTGTTGTGCTGCTCTTTGGTGTTGTGCTGCTCTTTGGTGTTGTGCTGCTCTTTGGTGTTGTGCTGCTCTTTGGTGTTGTGCTGCTCTTTGGTGTTGTGCTGCTCTGTGGTGTTGGCATTGGCTGTTGCCCAGGGAATTTAGGTGCAGCTGCACTTGATTATGTGCTGCTCTTTGGTGTTGGCATTGGCTGTTGCCCAGGGAATTTAGGTGCAGCTGCACTTGATTATGTGCTGCTCTTTGGTGTTGGCATTGGCTGTTGCCCAGGGAATTTAGGTGCAGCTGCACTTGATTATGTGCTGCTCTTTGGTGTTGGCATTGGCTGTTGCCCAGGGAATTTAGGTGCAGCTGCACTTGATTATGTGCTGCTCTTTGGTGTTGGCATTGGCTGTTGCCCAGGGAATTTAGGTGCAGCTGCACTTGATTATGTGCTGCTCTTTGGTGTTGGCATTGGCTGTTGCCCAGGGAATTTAGGTGCAGCTGCACTTGATTATGTGCTGCTCTTTGGTGTTGGCATTGGCTGTTGCCCAGGGAATTTAGGTGCAGCTGCACTTGATTATGTGCTGCTCTTTGGTGTTGGCATTGGCTGTTGCCCAGGGAATTTAGGTGCAGCTGCACTTGATTATGTGCTGCTCTTTGGTGTTGGCATTGGCTGTTGCCGAGGGAATTTAGGTGCAGCTGCACTTGATTATGTGCTGCTCTTTGGTGTTGGCATTGGCTGTTGCCCAGGGAATTTAGGTGCAGCTGCACTTGATTATGTGCTGCTCTTTGGTGTTGGCATTGGCTGTTGCCGAGGGAATTTAGGTGCAGCTGCACTTGATTATGTGCTGCTCTTTGGTGTTGGCATTGGCTGTTGCCGAGGGAATTTAGGTGCAGCTGCACTTGATTATGTGCTGCTCTTTGGTGTTGGCATTGGCTGTTGCCCAGGGAATTTAGGTGCAGCTGCACTTGATTATGTGCTGCTCTTTGGTGTTGGCATTGGCTGTGGCCCAGGGAATTTAGGTGCAGCTGCACTTGATTATGTGCTGCTTTTTGGTGTTGGCATTGGCTGTTGCCCAGGGAATTTAGGTGCAGCTGCACTTGATTATGTGCTGCTCTTCGGTGTTGGCATTGGCTGTTGCCGAGGGAATTTAGGTGCAGCTGCACTTGATTATGTGCTGCTCTTTGGTGTTGGCATTGGCTTTTGCCCAGGGAATTTAGGTGCAGCTGCACTTGATTATGTGCTGCTCTTTGGTGTTGTGCTGCTCTTTGGTGTTGTGCTGCTCTTTGGTGCTGGCATTGGCTGTTGCCGAGGGAATTTAGGTGCAGCTGCACTTGATTATGTGCTGCTCTTTGGTGTTGTGCTGCTCTTTGGTGTTGTGCTGCTCTTTGGTGTTGTGCTGCTCTTTGGTGCTGGCATTGGCTGTTGCCCAGGGAATTTAGGTGCAGCTGCACTTGATTATGTGCTGCTCTTTGGTGTTGTGCTGCTCTTTGGTGTTGTGCTGCTCTTTGGTGTTGTGCTGCTCTTTGGTGTTGTGCTGCTCTTTGGTGCTGGCATTGGCTGTTGCCCAGGGAATTTAGGTGCAGCTGCACTTGATTATGTGCTGCTCTTTGGTGTTGGCATTGGCTGTTGCCCAGGGAATTTAGGTGCAGCTGCACTTGATTATGTGCTGCTCTTTGGTGTTGGCATTGGCTGTTGCCGAGGGAATTTAGGTGCAGCTGCACTTGATTATGTGTTGCTCTTTGGTGTTGGCATTGGCTGTTGCCCAGGGAATTTAGGTGCAGCTGCACTTGATTATGTGCTGCTCTTTGGTGTTGGCATTGGCTGTTGCCGAGGGAATTTACGTGCAGCTGCACTTGATGGAAGAAGGGAGGCCATTGGAGATGGATATGATGATGATGATGATGATGTTGAAGGTAGTGATATGATGGTAGTGATGATGACGGTAGTGATGATGACAGTAGTGATGATGATGATGATGATAATGATGGTGGTGGTGATGATAGTTGCTGGTTTTTGTGTTTGTGTTTTTTTATTTTCCGTCATGTACACTGGCAAAATTTGGTTAAGGGACTCTAAACTAGCTCCTGTTCCCATGGAACAGTTCCTGCTACACAACCATTCTGAGCATGTGGCCCTTTAGTATGAACTAAACTTTTTTGTTCTTCCTTCCTTTTCAGGATTTGGAACGGTGTTCATGGGTCTGGAGAAGGCAGCCAAAGTGCTGGGGAAGAACATTGCCAATGAGACAGTGCAGGTCATCAACCACAAGTAAGTGTCATCTGCCTGACTCTGAAGGCCTGGCTTTGCAGCATGCATCTTCCAATCACTCCTGCAGACCTGCCAACCCTGCAAACAGTGCAAGAGGGTTACAGATATAAATCCATGGTTGCATATGATGCTGGTACACTATACAGATGTTAGTAATACATGTACATGAAAAAGGCATGATTGTGAGCGTTATAGATATAAATCCATGGTTGCATATGATGCTGGTACACTATACAGATGTTAGTAATACTGTACATGATAAAGGCATGATTGTGAGCGTTATAGATATAAATCCATGGTTGCGTATGATGCAGGTATGGAGTGGAGGCGGGCAAGGTGGCAGAGAACACCGTCTACTCAGTGGGCAACGTTGCCATGACAGCCTTCAATGTGGACAACCTGGGCATCAAGGCCGTGGCTAAGAGAGCTGCCAAGGACACAGGTCGTGCCCTTCTGCACGACATCAAGGACACGCGGTCTGCACAGCATGGACAATCTGCAGCCCCCCCCACTGCTCCCCCTCACCTGTCCACCCCCCAGACAGAACAAAAGGCACTGTACCCCCCTGCAAAGCCCTAGTTTGGAAAAGCTACTTCATACATTGTGGACTTCCCCGTCCCTCTCCCCCTGCCCCTCTGCTCAATCTCTGTCTGTGTCTGAGTCTCTGTCTTTCTTGCTCTCTCTCTTTCAGTCTCTCTGTCTGTTTCTCTCTTTTTCTGTCTTCCTTTCTATATCTTTTTTAAAAATACTGTTTTCTCTTTTTAACTTCGTTTTCTTTTTTCTTTCTCTGTTCTCTCATCTTTTTCTTTTCTCTCTCCTCACCTTGTTTTCTCTCTCACTGCTGTCCCATAGCTTTAGCTCTTCCCCCCCCCCCCCCCCCCCCCCTCTCTCTCTCTCTCTCTCTCCTCCCAGCACTGACCATGACTTCTCAATGGAGGCTGCTCATTTAGCTCACAGCCCACAAAGACTGCCTGCCTGCCTGGAATAAAGGGGACTCAAAAGTAAAAATTTGCAGTTTGAGCACCTTTCAGCTCGTGAAAACCCTAATGTAAAATTGTGATCAGCTCTATCCTCACCAGCAAGACTGCTAGATGTGAGTGAGTACCTGCATGAGGCAAAAAAGTTTGAAATGTATAATATCCAATAACAGTAGCAACCTCTCCCATACCACCACTTGCTGCCCAGTGAAAGTATGGGCTAGCTCTCCAGTTTTCATTTTATAACATTGTTCTTAATTTGGCTAAATGGATGGTGTTTTACCTCCTATCAGCCTTTGTAGGCTATTGAAGGCCATTGAGCACAAAATTCACTAGAACAGTTTAGAGTAAACGCAAATCCGAGTCACAGTGTCCCTAATTATTCTCCTCATTCGAATTGTGTAGGGATCCTAATTTGGCAACCATGTGGAGAACAACAAGCAGCTCTTACCCAAGTTTGTCCCTTCACTGCAAGACTTAGAAGAATGAGTTGGAAAGGAGGAGCAGCCATGGTTTATTTGATGGCTGCCATGGTACGGGAATGGAAGTGGAGAAAGGCTGTATGGGTCATTATAGGTCAAGATAGAGAGTTGGTGAGATGGTGGTAATGGTTGCAGTCAATGTTCTCTTGCAGTTGGCAGAAGGCATCAATCATCTCATCTTTATTTTTCTTCCTTCCTTGGTGCTGAAGAGTCCATCCATTTCTGATAGTTTCTCAAGTTCAGTTTGCTCCTCTTCCAGTGACAGTTATGTGATAGCTGAGGACTGCGTGGCTGTTCTCTTGTGATAACTATGGGCTGTGTGGCTCCCCTCTTGTTGCTGTGGGCCATACTGTGGCTCTCCTCTAAGGATAGCTATGGGCTGTCCTTCAGTTCTCCCTCTTGGATAACTGTGATGGGCTGTCCTGTGGTTCTCTTCCTTGGGATCATTATGGGCTATCCTGTGGCTCTCCTCCTTGGGATAGCTGTGGTGGGATATGCTGTGGCTCTTCTCCAAGGATAGCTTTTGTGATAACTGCAGATTATCCTGTAGCACTCCTAAGGCGGCTGTTGACTCTTCTCGTCTCTCAGTCATGGCTGCAAGTTTTTATTTGGCATGCCTGTATTGTGTAAGAGGAAGGTGTGACATTTGGATGAAGACGCAGTCTTTGAGTTTGGCATTCTACTACAACGTATGGAGAGGTCGGCATCTCGGCCAAGCTTGTATCTGGCCGTGTCTTTGACAATCCGAGAATAACTTTGGTGCACGATTGACAAGTTCATCAACATACTGTCTGATGCTTTTGGGTCTTTTGCATGGAAAATTCCTGAAATGACTGTGATGTTTGCCGATGTGAGATGATGTTTTGAGAAAAACAGTTATTGATGTCATTGCAATGACAATTCCAGTTGTGAGTTTTGGGTTATTTTTCTTTGTTTTGCCCATCAAAAATACTGAAAGTCTAGTATTACAGACTTCACTGTTTGGATCATAGGAGAAATGTGTCCTTTTGTAAAAACCTTTTTATTTCCTTGCTTGTTTTGCAGCACCTCTTGGAGAAAAGAGCTGACCCAGGCTAGATATTGAATCTGAAGAAACAATCTGTAGATGAACCATTTTGTTTCAATATAAAGACATGGAATATTTGTCATCCAGGATTGCTTCTTCCCCCACCCCCATTCTTGAGGGTAGAGAGATCTGAGAAGACGATGTAGTCTTCATTGTGATTGTTTTGTTGTGCACTAGATAGGATGAGATACCTCGAATGAAAACTTATGACTCTTCTGTTATGCTGTGCTCACTTTCAGAGCAGTTTCGTAATATGAAAAAAATTGTTTTCTTCTTCTTTTGTGTGTTCAATTTAACAAAAGCCAGAAATGATCCATGGCTGGAACAGAGAGAGACCAGAAGATTAGTGACTGTGCCCAAGCACCAAATGGAAACCCAGCTTTGTTAACTTTTTTAGTCAGTTCAAGCTGTGTTAAAGAATGTATATGCCATAGTGCAAGATGATTATGATGAACCGAAAAACCACTTTGACAGCATGAAAACAAGCAAGGAAACACTGTTGTAGGCTAAAAGGGAGAAGCAGGATGGTCAGAGCCCCCAGCTGGAGGCACACCAGGCACAAATAGCACTTACAATTCATTTGGCTTGCGATTCATCACATCTGCTTTTGGCTCACTCAACTGGTAGCAGACAGAATAGAAATAGAGACCGCCTCTGGACAGACTGTAAAATTGAGATTGCTAAGTTAGTGTGATATTCCATGATCACAAAGAATATGTGTACGTATGGCAAGACATGACGTGTTTTTTTTTAATAAATAAAATGTATTTGGATTCCCATAAGAAAAGAGACCCAATTTCCAACGCTGGCCACATAGCCACATAGCCTGGTTCAATGGCTACTTGGATTGCTCCAGACTTGAATTTCATAAGTTGCAGCCTGTTATTTCAACCCAGTGCAGCATTCTCAGAAGAATGAATGAATGCATGAATGAATGCTTACAACACGTAAGTCTTGGTAAATTGAAAGGGCATTGTTAGTGAATCACTACAGATGGGTGGAGCAAGAGGAGGCCAGTCTTCACTTCCCCAGTTTCTTGCTTTTGCAAATGGCGTAGGGAGACGTGTGTTTTCTCGCCAACCTGCAGCGGGTATTCTCAGAAGACCAACAATATTATGATAATAATATAAGTAGTACTTACAATGATGATGATACTAATGATAATGAAGAATAATAATCATGTCCCAGAATTCCATAGCACTGGACTGAGCTGTTAGGGAATGCAATGTGCATGATTACAGGTGGTCATGTATCCCAGCATACACTGAATAACCGTGTTTGGGTCTGGATGTTTTTATATTCCTACTGCATTACAATTTAGGTTGTGTACTAGAACATGCCATGTTATGCATATATGTATTATAACTTCTCAGTTCCTTACCTTTGTTGGCCATGTCAATTGTTATGTCCATTTATTTGTCTTCACATGTAGTTATTACATTCCCGTATGGAGCAATATCAATGAAGTTGTTAATGACCATGTGGGTGGGTTTCCGTATCATTATTTATTTGCTGTGCAGGCTGAATATATTCAATGCTTTTTTTTCCATGAAGAAGGAATCACCACTGTTGACATTAAAATTGCGTATTTGAAATCAAATATTTGTTCCTTTCTTATTCCCTGAATTGTGTATTTGAAATCAAATATTTGCTCCTTTCAATTTCCCTGAGTCCCCTTGTGGGTTCGGGGTAAGAATTGACCCACCGCGTCTCCCTATGCGCTTCGTAAGAGACGAATAACTAGGGACACGTTATTTGCGTTTACTCGTGATTTTCATGCTTACTGGCCTTATATAGCCTACAGGGGCTGATAGGCTGTAAAACACCATCCATCCATCTTTCCCTGAATTCTGCCTTTCATTTCAAACAAGGTTTGAAGTGTAGACTGCAGCCTCTTTCACCTGGATCAATAAGTATTAATGAAATAATTATGATGACTGGATGAGCCTTCACTGCCTATCAGCCTCTTTGGGCCATGTTAGGCCTTTGACTACTATATCACTAGAGCAGGGCTGCTTTGTTTTGCCTATCTAGTGGCAAATAACAGGCAGGTGTCAACATGTGTCAAACATTCGACTGCCTTTATATCTCCCTTCATCATGTTGACACTGGCCTTTTCCTCCCAACATCTTACGGAGTTCCTAGCGCAAGCGCAACAGGTCCCTGGTGAGACCAGGAGCAAATATTGTCTTTTGTTTCCCTAGTTTTCCACCTTTCCAAACCACATAGAGGTGGACCCATTCTTGGCCCCCCACCCAGAGGTTTTGATTTAATGAAATGATAAAATCAAAACGAAATGGCTGTTTATTCCATTAAATAACATTATAAACAAATGATAGTGATGATGGTGAATGTTATTCCATGCTGACACACCTAGAGGCAAATTATCAAGCATCTGTCAGGCAAATGGGTAGGCTGCCACCTGCGCCACACCATCCAATAAGGGCAGCCTAGCACGACCAGGGCATACAGCCACAGCACTAAAGTCACCTTTTTTTCCATGTATGAACGGCTGAGTGCTTTCAATGGCCAACACAAACTAAAACTTTGCATTGAGTGGACTCGTCCGAGGAAAGGGGTACGATGTTGGTCGCTTAATTCGCAGTAACTCCCTCACAGAATAACAAGACAACCAAAATTAGTTCGTGCTTGCTAGCTCACTTACGCAATTTTGGACGGTTATTCAGTCCACAGAATGACAAAGTGTGAATAATTAACAAACTGGTGTACACAATGCACTTTCAGCTTAACTGGATTACGATGAATATCATATTTGCAGCAGTCGAGGAGATTCGTCTCTGTTTTGAGCATAAATACCCATGCAAAATATGAAGCCAATCGGATGCCATGGCTCACAAGCAGAGCAGGTTCCGCACCCCTCTCCTTGGAGGAGACCAGTAGTGTGGCCCATCAGTGGAAAGGATTTTATATTTGTTGTCAGAATTCAGCTCAACGGCATTGAGTTCCTTCCTTTCCAAGAAGGGAGGAGAGATGCGTTTTCACTTGTCAGAGTGTAGTACTCCCTCAATGTTTCTCTTGTACACACTCTCCGACATTCCCACCACATGTGAAAGATCTTCACTTGGTACCGTGAGGCCCCCTTCTTCGGCATTATGGAATCCTTTTCATGAAAGAACAAGAAGGGCAAAAACAAAGCCCATACGACTCACATGCTTGACCTTGCCTTTACATGACCTTGACCTTCAGGTGACCTTCAAGGTCAAGGTCAAACAACTAAACCTAGCAATGACATCATACACTAAGAAATGCTTTACACATTTTTCCTACCAAAATACACAAGGTCAAGGTCATCCAAGGTCATGCAACACAAAGCTGTTAATTCAAGACATAGGAAGCACAATGGTGCTTATTGGCACTTTCTACCATGAAATATGGTCACTTTTAGTGGTTCACTACCCCATTTTGGTCACATTTCATAAGGGTCAAAGTGACCTTGACGATATGTGACCAAATGTGTCTCATGATGAAAGTATATGTGTACTACAATGTTATGAAGTTTGGAAGATTTATCTTCCGTAGTTCACTTAGTTCACGTAGGTCACTTCAAAATATGTATACAATCCAACTTTAAAGAGCTCCTGTGACCTTGACCTTGAAGCAAAGTCGTCACTATGTATGTTTTTTTACGCCTTTGTCATACTACACCATCATGCCAAATTGGGTGTTGATAGATTTAATAGTCTCCGAGAAAAATCCAACGTTAAAGTTTTTTACGGATTACATGACGCCCGGACGCATGGCGTTTTACGGCCCATCAGCCTTTGTAGGCTATATAAGGCCAGTAAGCAAAATCACTAGAACGGTTTAGAGTAAACGTAAATCAAGTCATGGTCTCCCTAGTTATTCGCCTCTTACGCATCGCGTAGGGAGACACGGTGGGTCAATTCTTACCCCGAACCCACAGGGAGACGCGGTGGATCAATTCTTACCAGCTGCAACCGAGTGGGACAGCACCCGAGTAGTGTACCCGACTCAGAAAATTGGGGTAGATGGATTTGTTTGTTGATCAGTTCCGGTGCCAAGTGCACTTTTTCAGTGAAATTTGTTGTTGGAAACGTTTGCCTTGATTGTCATTTCATTAAATACAACAGCACAGGCCTCGGAACCAAATCTCAGGGACCTAACTTTGAGGGAAAGTTCTTTGAGGATGCTTTCCTTTACGTAAGGATATACAGTTGGTCACCATCGGCGCCTCGAGATCCTCCACCATGTCCATCAGCACAGCTGCCCTTCAGGGCAGTGATCTTTCGCAGAGGCGTGCTGCTTCTGTCTACACATCAGTACCCCCTGCCATCCATCTGATCACCTCTACAAGCATGCTTATGATTACAATGTCCTTGCGAATAATTAGCATGGTAAACCATGTCTCCCCCTCCTGTTCAGTTAGTAAAAGCCGACAATCAGCATCTGTTCAGCTCTGTACAAGGTGAAAGAGGTACAGGATATGTCCATTTCATGCTCGTTTCCAATCAAACTAAGGTCCAAGCATAGGAAAGGTTTAAACTGCAGCAACATTCTCTTCCAACATTCCAAAATCTTTACACATCTACCACAGCACAATCACAAGGGGAGTTCACTGATGGAAACCTTGCTCTTGAGTGTAGGAGTGCACAATGAAAGTATAGAATATTGGTATAACCATGATCAGTAAAATTCTAGTGGGCAGGGAACAAAACTGTTAGGCTTTGGCTCCCCCCCCCCCCCCCCCCCCCCCCATTCCACATGCAAGAACTTGCGAGGCAAAGGCTGGAGTCAGTAATTTACATAAGATTGCCTTTACATTTGTTTTCATCATGTCAGCACTAGCCTATTCCTCAATGATTTAGCTTTCCTTGCTTCTATGCACCTGTCTATACAGTAGTGGAGTGGCCCTGTTAATAAACTCATTGCATCAATCCAACAGTAACATACAGACGAGTCCAGTGTTGCCACAAGTTGCCATCACCAACAACAACCAACTGCTTTGTATACATCTATATACTGGGCTCCAGTGCCAGCCATTTTGTTTCTTGGGCTCTCTAGCACACCAAGAGCTTCTTCAGCTGTTGGTCTCAACCAAAGACCAGCAGACTTTTCAAACGAGACTGGATAGCATGACAAACCCTGGACCATGTTGCTTCATTACTTTATTCAAGTCGCGAAAATAAAAGAACAGAAGAACAGGACAAAACAAAGGCTGGCTCAATCTGCGAGATTTACACCAAAATGTGATCAACCCCGATGTAATAGTTTGTGGGAGTTCCTAGGGCTGGGTGCTTTGACGATAAAATTAGGTTGAAAGACATGAACAATGAAGACCCATTTCTAAGGGACTGAATGCAAAGAGCCAGGCAGGTGCAGAGCCACGAAGAGCTCAGTTGCCACCACGCAGGCGCAGCACCAGGTGGAGGGTGGACTCCTTCTGGATGTTGTAGTCCGACAGTGTGCGGCCGTCCTCCAGCTGCTTGCCGGCAAAGATCAGACGCTGCTGGTCTGGAGGGATGCCCTCCTTGTCCTGGATCTTGGCCTTCACATTCTCAATGGTGTCTGAGGGCTCCACTTCCAGGGTGATGGTCTTCCCTGTCAGAGTCTTCACGAAGATCTGCATGCCTGTAAATGGACATTTTGTCACTAAATACCTTGTATCTCAAGACCAACCCAACTGGTAGTTTTCCTTTCAGAATCCCTATATGGCCATTTTCCCAAAAGCTTGCCTAGAAAATGGAACAGTTGAACATTTACCTCCACCAGGTTGGCCAGCCGTTTTCAAGCCAGTCCTGGTTTGTTCATATGAACACAGAAGGACCGGACCCTCCACCTCCAACCCTACCAAGCTTGGACACTTTCACACAAGTACTACAAACATACCAGAGAAAACAGACAAAAGTCCAAGTTCATTATTTTATTGCACATAGCATATGCCTTTATAGCTCCGAGTCCAAAGTAAATGCAAGAAGAAGAAAAAAGACTGAACAATCCTAACTGACTGCAGTGTCAAGCTGCTATTCCTATGCCAGAGCCAAAGATTGCTGAAGGTGTTGGCCGGAAAGGGGGGGGACTTGTCGAAACCCTTACATATACACACTGGACATGAGTTATATAACGGTGGGCTTGAGTTCTGATACTTTGTTACACTTGAATTAGACATGCTGGAACACACAACTCAAACACTTGCAAACTATATAGTTTTTTTCTTTTCCAATACATGATAGAAAAGTTAGTGTTTGAGGGCTATTTTGCTTTACTACAGACAATGTACACTGAAACAGCAAGAAGTTAAATGATTTTTACAAGTAAAATGAGCCAACAGCCAATCACTTATTGGCACCAAAGAGCAGATTATTTCAAATGAACATTACGGGACTGGATTACTTTATCAATACTTTCACTGGTTGATGATTCAACAGTCTACGCATGAATCCAATTTCTTCTGTGACCCATTTTAGCATGCAGGAGGGATCTCCATCACAGCCATTTTACTGGACATACATCAAAATAATCTTTTGCACTCACTACCAGTATGTAAATTCTTCTCCACATTGCCAACTCTAGTACCCACCTCCTCTCAGACGCAGCACCAGGTGGAGAGTGGACTCCTTCTGGATGTTGTAGTCCGACAGTGTGCGGCCGTCCTCCAGCTGCTTGCCGGCAAAGATCAGACGCTGCTGGTCTGGAGGGATGCCCTCCTTGTCCTGGATCTTGGCCTTCACATTCTCAATGGTGTCTGAGGGTTCCACTTCCAGGGTGATGGTCTTCCCTGTCAGGGTCTTCACGAAGATCTGCATGCCTGTAAGGGACGTTTTGTCACTAAATACCTCGTTTCAGACCAACTACACTGGCAGAGGCACAACAGTTCCCTTTTAGAATTCCTTCATGGCCATTTTCTGCTTGCTGAAGAGCTGGCCTTCAAAAGTATGACAGTTCAGATTCCTCGCAAATTTCAACTATTTTAATGCAGCATTTACAAGCACTTATTTTGTGGCATCAATATTTCTCAAGTTGGCCAGAATTAATAGCCCACCAGTTGGGGCCACTTAGCCACCTTTACAATTTTCCTTAATGAGTTCAAGCCCAGAGAATTAAGTTTCTTCAGTCTCTTTCTCCTCCAAATTCATAAGTAACCTATATAATTTATCATGCGATTTACAGATCTATAACATTCTGAAGATTCTTCACCAAAATGTGAAATAGCCATATAAAGAATGACATACATATACTAACAAGCTGTGTATTCAATCTCCTAGTGTATTTGTTTATAAGTTATATTACTAGTGTACCCACCTCCTCTCAGACGCAGCACCAGGTGGAGAGTGGACTCCTTCTGGATGTTGTAGTCCGACAGTGTGCGGCCGTCCTCCAGCTGCTTGCCGGCAAAGATCAGACGCTGCTGGTCTGGAGGGATGCCCTCCTTGTCCTGGATCTTGGCCTTCACATTCTCAATGGTGTCTGAGGGCTCCACTTCCAGGGTGATGGTCTTCCCTGTCAAGGTCTTCACAAAGATTTGCATGCCTGGATAAAGAAAAATGTTTCAAGATAAAAAGTTAAAACGAGTAAAACTTTATCATTAGCTGGGCAATACAAATCCAGGACTGTGCATATGCTTACATAGCTCTGCTAGTACAGGACTTCACCTATCAAACATTTGCTGTTAAGGGGGCACATGGCTTAGAAAACGGGGGTATCAGAAAAAAATTCATTGCTCAGCAACTGTTTTAGCTATCTTAAGGGGAGACACGGCAGTGGAAATTGATAATTTGGGTTTACTTTGTCGATTTTGAAAACTTGCCGATTTTGCACTCTGTGACCTCTCTACATATGGACCCGATGTTGCTTTAGTGTGAAAACGAACTCTTTATGGGCTAAATTCAGCAATAAAACATACCACCCACCTATCAAACGAGTCTTCTTGTGCAATATTTCGTCAAAATTTGCAATGTTTGGGTCTTGGCAACGGGCCTAAATTTTGAATGAACCCTTGCAAGTTAGGTATCGCTGGAAAGCGGCACATTTCGTCTACAAATTGCAAGGGACGTAACTCTTCTAGACTTCTTCTCCATAGAGCTACATGGCAGCAACGAAGAGGCAGATTGTATGAGATCTGGTCAGCTGACGCGAATGGACCAATCGGAGAGCTGGAATCGCTACCACAATGCAATGCGGCTTAGAGACAAAATGGTTTCCACATGNNTAGCAATGCCCGCGCCTTCTTTCCGGTATGCGAAAAATGCAAGCAAGCACCACCACTTCACTTTCATGGCTAATTGTGGACAATCCACATAATATTCTCAATAAAGACAAGAAGGAAAGTTGTTCATAAAGGTTTCAAGAACATGTGTGTGTGATTTGGTGTTAATCTGCCTGATTTCCGCCGAGAAAATACAAGCTGATTACGTAAAAGCACCCTCCGCCGCTACCGCCTTGCGATGGCACGGCGGAGTTCGCATTTCGCGACTCGGGTTGGTCTCTTCAAAACACTCGTCCGTCGAAGTTTCTCAATGGATCAAGTTGAAACTTTACAACCCATCAGAGGAAAGCTTGCTCTTTCGTTCGGTGTGCGTTATAAAGTCCGGTGTTTCTGCAGTCGAAAGATATTGCGGTAAGTGTGAAGTGAATCCGATATTTTTCTATTATTTGCTTCGTAAATCTGTTCAAATCGCTCTATAACGCGTAGAATTGAATTCCTCAATAATTTCTCTTTTTCATGATATATTTGGTTTAATTTTTGCGATAAGCATGACGACGGATTGTGCATTTTTCTGGGGTACCATCCGAAGGATTTAGATCATTTAGCGGCAGCCGAAAGATATTGCGGTGTGCAGTGAATCCGATATTTTCAATTATTTGCTTAGTAAATCTGTTCAAAATCGCTCTATAACGCATAATTTGAATTCCTCAAGAATTTCTCTTTTTTCATGATATATTTGGTTTAGTTTTGATGATAGAGTACTCCTTGATACAATCCAACTTTGAAGAGCTGTGACCTTGACGCAAGGTCAACCAAACTGGTATCAAAAGATAGGGCTTACTTTGCCCTATATACCATATATAGGTGAAGTATCCAATCTCAAAAACTTCAGAGAAAATTGAGAAAATGTGAAAAATGACTTTTTGAGACCACATTTATGGCTCCTGTGACCTTGACCTTGAAGCAAGGTCAAGTCACTATGTATGTTTTTTGAGGCCTTGTCATCATACACCATCATGCCACATTTGGTATTGATAGACTTAACAGTCTCTGAGAAAAATCCAACGGTAAAGTTTTCGGACGCCCGGACGGACGAAACGGGCGAGTACATAGACTCCCTTTTGCTTCGCATGTGAGTCAAAAACCATTATCACAACATATTCACTATAAGTATGGAAAGCCAACTTGTTCATGTGGGAATTTTTTTTGCATGTTCCAGGGTTTTCCCCCTCAAGAACCCCCCCCCCCAAAACCATCTGAGCACTTATGATAACCAACACCAATATCAAGAACCCACAAAGAAGCAGCATTTTATCCCTAAAAGGTTTATTCCATCAGCTCAAGTGATTCGTGGGAGATGAACATGCTACAAAATCTAACCTTGAGGAAAGACATGGGACTGATGTATGGATGGTGGCGTTTTACAGTCCATCAGCCTTTGAAGGCTATATAAGGATAGTAAGCATGAAAATCACTAGAACGGTTTAGAGTAAACGCAAATGAAGTCATGGTCTCCTTAGTTATTCGCCTCTTACGCATCACGTAGGGAGACGCAGTGGGTCAATTCTTACCCTGAACCCCCAGGGGGAACATGGGACTGAAAATGGTACAAAAATCATTTCATTGCAATTTTGATTTAGAAACATTCCAGTAGTTTCAATCCTCTGCAATATAAATCAAATTCTCTCTACTGAAAAAATGTTATCTTTAAAGCTTTTAATACCCAACATGTGTATCTTTGATATGAAAATAATTATTTATTTAGAAAAGAACTGCTTTACCCCAGCCCTATAGGCACTGCCATATCCAGACCTGTTTACCTTAAGTTGTGCAAAATAGGGAGATGGCGACTCAAAAATCGGGAGATTTCAATAAAAAGCGGGAGATTTTTATTTTTAGATATGTGTACCATCCCAGGTCACAAACTTCATAACAATTGAATACAAATCAGCTGAAAGTGGAATAAAAAAACTCAGAAATCAGCTGAAACGCCAATAAGTCCCATCTCTGATCAGGGAGGCGAAAAGTCAAATTCTCTCTTCCGCGCGCCGGCGCTCACTCTCTCTCTCTCGTGCGCGCGCGCTGTCTCTCTCGCTTGCTCGCTCTCTCTCTCGCACGCGCGCGCTCTTTCTCTCGTGCTCTCGTGCGCTCTCTCGCGCGCGCACGCGCAAGTTCTCTCTCTCGTGCGCGCACAAGTTCTCTCTCTCTCTCTCTCTCTCTCTCTCTCTCTCATTCTTGCCTCCGTGGCTCACGTTGATGTCTTTTTTGCAGAACGTGCAAAACCCGCGTGATTGCGATTTAGACGATGGGCGAAATGCCGGGAATTCGGATTTTCACTCAGCCTTCCACTTTGCGTTGTACTTTACTCTCTTTCTGCTTCTGACATCAGTGGACTTTCTTTTCTCATCCTCTGTGTCACACTCACTGTCGGATTCAGAATCGGTTCCGCGATTCTTTCTCATTGACTTTTCAATCGACGCCATCATTCGGATCGGTCAAGCAAAATGGCGGCTATTCCAGATTGTAAACTGGCTCTCGATTGGACAAAGGCCCTGACTCAACCAATCAAACAAATTGTACTGCAGATCGGCAGAACGACCTTCAGTGGCGTAGTAGAAAGTTCGGATCGTCATGTAAACGCTTCGGAAACGAAATAAACCTTTCAAAATTTTTCATTTTCGGGAGATCGGTGAAAAAAAAATCGGGAGATTTACAAAGCTAGCGGGAGGTCGGGAAATAGGGTCTGAAATCGGGAGTCTCCCGCTAAAATCGGGAGAGTAAACAGGTCTGCATATCCCCCCTTAACCCTTATCGTGGCAAGCGCGGCAATTGCCGCGCTCGCCTTCGTGGTCCGCCAGTGGCAAGCGCGGCATTTGTCGTTTCAGACACCACATGCGTTCCGACTCTCTCCAAAGTACAAGCCTATCATATAACTCTACGTTTACTGACTCCAGTTCATGCAAAAGAGGTTTCTCTACAGTCTTCAGCTTGGCCAATCAAAAATCAGGGCGATTTTATGTGCTGTATAGTAGAAATTATGGGCTATCCTGTACGAATGGAAGTGGACGCTCGAGGCAACATGTCGCGATCGCGAAATCTGTTTGAGGATTTTAATCCTTCAGCTGCCGAAGATGAAAATGATGAGGAAACTTTAGATGAAGTGATCAGGCAAGCTGTAATTAGCTCAAGAATGCCGATCTCTCAAGCTGCGAGTGATCGAGAGGTGGGAGAGGATGACAGTGAGGGTTGGATGCGAACAGCTGATGACCCGCTAATTGTGCCGTTCACGGGCGAGTCGAAACTCCTTGCAGATATTGACTCTGACGCTGAGCCAATTGACTTTTGGAACCTATTCCTCGACGATACAGTTTTTGATTTGCTTGTGGAGCAAACAAACCTGTATGCTCAAAGGAAACTGGAAATTTGAGGAATATTGCACAAGATGGAAGAGAGTGTAGGTAATCAGAATTACTTCATTTTCCCTCTCTAATACCTGGCTCATCAAATTTGCATTATAATTTAAAGAGTGCATTTTGGTCAAAGGGAATGATACATTAGTATGCACAGATGATAAAGCAACATCCAGTAGGGTTTATAGGGTATTTACCCACTATTGCATAGTGATTTACCTGTTTTATTTCTCGAGGAGTGAAAAAACCCACAAATGTTAAACATTTAAAATTTGACCCAAAAATCAGGTTTTGAATAAAGACTATAAACTGTACACCAAAATATTGTTCATTCAATTTCAAGCATTTTGTCTTTTTACTTTATGTGTCTATCTGTAACGGTTCATCAGCAATCTCAAAGTTTATGAAAGATGTGCGTGTTGCTCAATTTGCTCGTGTTTTAGCGCCACTGGCAGCCCATAACGTCACCGTTTTAGCACCACTGTAAGGGTTAAAACATTAAACTTGCCTTTTGAGAATTTTTGTCAGCATTGTAAAAAATGCATAGAAGGAAAACCTTGGTTTTTCCAAGTCTTTTTCACATGATCAGAAAAAGTTTAGGGTTAGCAGTAGAAATAGGGTTGGTTGAGTTACTGCAACCACAATTTTTTTTAACCATCCTAACCTAGATGCGCCGCCTGCCTTTCTCCATTGAAATCAAACTTGACAATCTGACTGCTGCCACTATCTGGGGTCACTACAAAGGTTTTAAGTCTGAAACCTTGTTACAAGTTCCTTCTGTCGAAACTGAAAGACTTTTCTGCAATGCCAAGTTTCAGAACAGTAACAGCTTTCTACCCCAGTGACTGGTGTACCCACCTCCTCTCAGACGCAGCACCAGGTGGAGGGTGGACTCCTTCTGGATGTTGTAGTCCGACAGTGTGCGGCCGTCCTCCAGCTGCTTGCCGGCAAAGATCAGACGCTGCTGGTCTGGAGGGATGCCCTCTTTGTCCTGGATCTTGGCCTTCACATTCTCAATGGTGTCTGAGGGCTCCACTTCCAGGGTGATGGTCTTCCCTGTCAGGGTCTTCACGAAGATCTGCATGCCTGTTAGAAGAGTATATTTGCAAATGCAACTGATATGCACAGCTGTAGTGACTGAATAATGGGAGTTGATAAGTAGCTATTAAAACAAGAAGGGCAAAGCCCATACGACTCACATGCTTGACCTTGACCTTTATATGACCTTGACCTTCAGGTGACCTTCAAGGTCAAGGTCAAACAACTAAACCTACCAATGACATCATACACAAAGAAATGCTTTACACATTTTTCCTACCAAAATACATGTGACCTTGACCCAAGGTCAAGGTCATCCAAGGTCATGCAACACAAAGCTCTTAATTCAAGACATAGGAAGCACAATGGTGCTTATTGGCACTTTCTACCATGAGATATAGTCACTTTTAGTGGTTCACTACCCCATTTTGGTCACATTTCATAAGGGTCAAAGTGACCTTGACCTTGATATGTGACCAAATGTGTCTCATGATGAAAGTATAACATGTGCCCCACATAATTATTAAGTTTGAAACAGTTATCTTCCATAGTTCAGGGTCAAGGTCACTTCAAAATATGTATACAATCCAACTTTGAAGAGCTCCTGTGACCTTGACCTTGAAGCAAGGTCAACCAAACTGGTATCAAAAGATAGGGCTTCCTTTGACCTATATACCACTTGTAGCTAAGGTCGCTATTCTCAATAACGTGGGAGAAAATTGGGAAAATGTGAAAAATGACTTTTTGAGACCACATTTATGGCTCCTGTGACCTTGACCTTGAAGCAAGGTCAAGTCACTATGTATGTTTTTTGAGGCCTTGTCATCATACACCATCATGCCACATTTGGTGTTGATAGACTTAATAGTCTCTGAGAAAAATCCAACGTTTAAGTTTTTTACGGACGCCCGGACGGACGCCCGGACGGACGGACGACACGGCTCAGTACATACTCACTTTTGCTTCGCATGTGAGTCAAAAAGGCCCTCTTCAGCTTTAAATTCACATACAGGTCTTGAATACCTAGCCTGTCTGTGCCTACAACACTGGGATCGCTCAAATTACACGTAATTCTGCATTTTTGGTCACATTTGCACACCATCTAGGGTCCTGATGGATGGATGATTGAATTATACTGCCATCAGCCTTTGTAGGCCATGCAAGGCCACCAAGTATGGAAACATTTAGAAAAGTTTAATGCACAAATCAAGTCACGATGTTTAGTTTTTTTGCCTCCAACCAACCAAATGGGGAGGTATGGGGAACCTGTTCTGACCCCCCAACCCACAGAGTACTGATCCAAAATACATTGAGGGAAGGTAGAGGAAAGAGCCTAATGAATGGCTGGACACAAACCTCTGATAAGTGCAGCAACTTTATTACCTTCTCCCTTCTGCACTTGGAACTTCCTTTTACAAATGAATAAGTACCCACCTCCTCTCAGACGCAGCACCAGGTGGAGAGTGGACTCCTTCTGGATGTTGTAGTCCGACAGTGTGCGGCCGTCCTCCAGCTGCTTGCCGGCAAAGATCAGACGCTGCTGGTCTGGAGGGATGCCCTCTTTGTCCTGGATCTTGGCCTTCACATTCTCAATGGTGTCTGAGGGTTCCACTTCCAGGGTGATGGTCTTCCCTGTCAGGGTCTTCACGAAGATCTGCATTTTCGCTGCAAAGGAAATGACAAGATGAAGCGAGGCTCCATAACAGCTTTAACCCCCCCAAATCATGAATTTTGTGATTCTTAACCCACTCGCTTCGGATGGAACGCGCACGTTGCATCCCCCCTTCGCTTCGGGAGCGACGCACGCGTCTCATCTTACCCTCGCGGTGTTTACGCCGAGATCTAAAATTAGCAACGGTAATGGCCGACTTATCGCAATGCCTGCTGGGAAGCAGAGTGACTGCGCACTACGCTAGTCCAAGTTTGATCGAAATCGGACAAGTTTTAGCTGTGTTGTGGCGATTTTTGTCGAGATTTCGACTGACGTTCTGACATTTTTCGCGTCATGTCCGACTTCGCATCGGATGAGAGCGAAGGAAGCGACATTGATGCCAATTTTAATTCTGATTTCGACGATGTCGATGCGCCGGAAGATCCGCTTCAATAGGACCAGTGGATGCGAGAGATGTTGGAGAAGGAATCGTCGGAGGAAGAGTTTCTAGGCTTCCAAGGATCGTGGCAGACAGAAAATTTTCGTTCTCGCACACGACACGCGTCATGTCCGACTCAGCATCGGATGAGAGCGAAGGAAACGACATTGATGCCGATTCTAATTCTGATTTCGACGATGTCGATGCGCCGGAAGATCCGCTTCAATAGGACCAGTGGATGCGAGAGATGTTGGAGGAGGAAGAGTTTCTAGGCTTCCAAGGATCGTGGCAGACAGAAAATTTTCGTTCTCGCACACGACACGCCTTTCGACGCGCTCAAGGAGTGAAGATTGACATCCCCTCGGACGCAAAGCCTCTTCATGTCTTCTCTCTGATCTTCACACACGCGATGTGGGAAAACGACTTGTGACAGAGACAAATCGATATGCTGAGAGAGAGAGAGAGAGAGACAGAGGAATCCACCTCCTGCCAGCTCCAAGTGATGTAAAAAAAATCATGATTTTTGAAAGACTTTATCACTTGGTAATGCATGCTTATTTTTGAAAGACTTTATCACTTGCTAATTAATCCATGCCTATTTTTGAAAGACTTTATCACTTGCAAATGCATGTCTTGCACCTTTTCTCTTTATATTATCTGTCATGTCATGCATGTGCTTCATGTTTACCTTTATCTGAGTGAAAAAAGGCATGGTGAAAATTACTTTGTGATCATGTAAAAAAAAAATATTTTTTTTGCGATTTCATGTCATGTACCATATTTGCTGTATCTCATGAACAAATTGATTTAGGACTTTGCATTTTGTTTCAGCAGATAGCTAAATGAGTAAATTATCCATTAAGAGTCTGTTTTGAGCTTATTTGGGAGGTTTTCTTTCTAAAAACCATAATTTTTAACTGAAAATCAAGGTGAATGTGTCCGTTTTTGCACTATTTTCTAATTTTAAAAAATCATTCCTAAATTTTAACTTGTATTGTGTTGTATTTGATTGTATGAGCTTGTAGCAATGGATGTCAGCTTTAAGACAATGCTTATTTTGTGTCTCTGTGATTGTTACAAGTGGAGTTAATAAATTTTTTGTAAACGTACCCGACTTCTTCAGTTTTTCTGAAAAAGGCTCAGGTTTTCAGGACTCTTTTGTGTATACCGTCATAGTGTCTAATGGGTTAAGCAGCTTGTCAATCCCCCATTAAATTTTCTTCATTGTATCTCACATACAACTTATTAATAAAAACTCATTAACATGCATGAATTTAATCTCTAAATCTACTCATCTGATTTTCAAAATGAGTCACCAATTTTTTTCTTTCCCTGAGCTGGGTTTCAAGTGTACTGGGCCTAAGCTTGGATCTGTTTGATTATCTTCACTATTGGCTATGGGCCTGTTGTCTGAGGCTGGCCAAATGGAAGCACAGCTAATCCCCTACAGGTTTGACGGCTGCAAATGCGCACCATTGTCCAGCTACAGAATGAGTTCATAAACTATAAACTATTTTGACTTTTATTGAAAGCGTTGGAATATCATGCCCACAGTATGTACACATTTATTCATTTGTAATAAGCTTGATAAAGTTGCTCAAATATACTGCTTTTTACTCATAGTTTCAAAGATTTTTCAGATTCAGATTGAGAAATACTGGATTGAGTGCACTGGTGTCAGCTGATTCTACACACAGAAGTTTACATTCACTTTCTCTGCGTAACATTGACCAGACGTTACAGATTTTCACTTTTGAAGTATATTAATTAATGGCCACCTTTTTGAAATTGTCAGTGTTTACTATGACCCCTTGATAAAGTTGATTAGGCCTAGATGTCAAGCATGTCTAGCGTTCAGCAGTTCAGATTTGATGTTCCATTGCAGAAATTACTGGTTTGCTTCTAGTTCTATAAATGTTATGTGATAAAGCACCTGCTTTTGCACATTTTAATAGTGAAGATGGCTGATGGAGATGGAGAGGGATACATGTGAAGGAGGGAGACCATCGAACCAGAAGGCCTGATCAAGGCCGAGGAAGTGAAAATTCTACAGGAATCTTAATGTGGAAGTTAAAGAAACTTCCAGTGTCTCAAGATATGCAGCTAGACTGTGCACGTCCACGATGTTGGCAAAAATGGCGGAAATGCTGGTTGCCCTCACAAAATTATGATTCCTAAAGTCTTAAAAGCTCCAGATGGGCATGATTTGTGATGATATAGCTTCATTAAATGTTTTTCTTCTAGTCTGCGTGTTTATATGTTTCATTTCGGTACCATGAGGTTCACAAAAACGAAATAACGGCACTGCTTGTGAACAAAATGACGCCGGCAAGCGTGACATTCGCCGAGTGCAGATTTAGTTTGCTCGAGTTCTTCTTTGAGATGCATTCAAAAGGTGAATCTTTGGTGAAAATATGCATTTCCAACACCATATTTATTACTCATGCTATTAAAAACTGGGTTTCTAGAAGAAAAGTAACAGTATTGGCCACTCGAAAAAGAGCAATATGTACGTTACTATGGTTTCCCTCGAACCATGGGAGAAAAAAAATAATTTGAACAACACCGAGTGGTAAAATTGCCGAGAACCAAGGTCATGATTGTGTTTCATTCATTTTACAATCGAAAGAAATAAACAAGATAATGAACGCACATAGATAATACACTGTTATAGCGCATATCTCTGAAGTCGGTTTCGATCGTTTCACCGGTAACTTACATTTTCTACACGTGTAGCAAAAATGTCGCACGATAATTTCCGCCTTCAACCACTCAGGCAACCTTGCCCTTGTATTTCGGGCTTGTTTACACCGTTTCTGGTCGTCTCCGGACCTTTACACGCTATTTTTGACCAATGAAACAGCTTCGTTTCTGCTTGCTGCAGAAGTAACTTAACGTCAAGCGAGCGCACGTGGGTTTTTTCTATCAGCTTGAATCTTATGAAACGATGTCCATCCGACTCATAATCTGCTAAATAACAATTTCTAGAATAGTTGAAATAATGCTCAAAGGACTAGTGTTGTGAAATAATGCCTCTTTTATTGATAATTCACTCAAATCGTGACCACAAGCATTTGGCTTCCTTGGTAACTTACACACGCTCAATCGTTCATGCTTCTGTCATCATAGCGACCGAGGCATGTTTTTTTCAATAAAAAGTGAAATGGTGCAGCTCTTGTGTGTGGATTATTTTGTTTTTTTTGTTTGGTCTTATCCTGTTTGTTATGTATTGTGTGTAATCAATGCTTATACAAGTTATAGTCCCATAAAGCTGAGTTTAAGTGGCCAACAATGACCATCTTTGGTGTGGTTTCTCGTCACTTACGTCATATCTAGCTGCTGCTTGAAATGTACACATGTGTATTTATAGTGCTAATACATCAAGGTTATATGATCTGAATCACTTTATTCATATATTTATTCAAACTTTCGAAAAATTTGCTATAATTTTTGAACAGTAAAGATTCAAAGGTGCTTGTTTAGCGTAAGTTACGGTTTCCATGTAAACACAATTTTTATGTCATAATAAATACACAACAAACTTAGATTTTTTTTCATCAAATGACACATCTGGGTCATTTGCAAACACTCAAGGTGGAAATAAAGTGCAACTGTCACAAATAAAGACAATAGAGTCAAAAGATGGAAACCATGTAACTTACATCATGGCCGTCGGTGCACATTTTATTGTGATCATTGTGGAAAATCCTTACAAGTTTTTCTGTCTTAAATCACATGATAAGATAAAGTAAGGATATAACTAAACTATATTGAAAAATTATGTACTTGGGTGGATATTTAATTTTCCACCTGCATGTCACACATCTATTCGCCAATATCATGGATGTACCAAAACCACAGCAAGCTACCTCTCAAAAGAGGAGCACTGTAGCTTCCACCTCCACAGCTTCAGCTTCTGAACCAGATGAACTGACTGTACAGTTTTTACATTGTCCTCTTGTCAGAGTTCTTTCAGTCTTATTCCTGCAGATGTGGAGTGACCAGCTACACTTAACCTTTAGAGGGCCGTCGGCGCATTCATGCTCCACCAGCTACATTCACTAGAGGGCCGTCGGCGTATCTGTGCGCCGACCGATAGTGACCCTCTTTGTTTAACTGCCAGACGCGACCCTCGCGTCACATGGCTCTATAAATATCACTGCCTCGTGCAGTGATCACGTGGCAACGAGATCCGCCATTTTGGCGAGCGAGAGAGCGTGCTGCAAATTTTCTGTGAATTTTTTCACGAAGTTGCGTCTTCGTCGTTTGTAAACGGAAGTTTTTCTTTGCCAGTAGGGCGACTGACGAAGAAGTTGAAACGTTTGTGGAGTTATTTTTCAATTCTGACTCTCAGAATATGAATTCGAAGGCTTTACTGACATTGATGTGATGGGAGATACTCAGATAGAGGGCAAGCACGTGCTTCGACCGATCATCCCGATGTGTTGTGGTCTGTAGATCTCGAGAGGAGCGGACGCTTGATTCAAATGAAAATGACTCGGCTGACTTCCCTAGCGTAAGCAATTGTAGGATTTTTTGTTTTGTTTTACCCTAAAACATTTTCAGATGTATTTCCAAGTAATCAAAAGCTGTTGTATTCTTGAATAGAGCTGTGTAGGAAAACACAGTGCTTTGACCGATGTGTTGTCGCCTGTAGATCTATTGAGAGGAGCGGAAGCTCGATTCAGATGAAAATGACTCGGCTGACTTCCCTTGCGTAAGTAATTGTAGGATTTTTTGTTTTAGTTATACCCTAAAACATTTTCAGATGTATCTCCATTACTTGGAGACTCTATGCACTTTCGCATTTTCATCAAAAGCTGTTGTAATCTTGAATAAGTAGAGCAGTGTAGGAAAACACAGTGAATTTGTTTGTTTTTTGTTGTTGTCTGTGTTCCATGATTTTTTAGCAGCTGAAAAAAACATTCTATGGCATTTTCATTAATTGCACCATGTAGGCCATCCATTTTTCTACTCACCCTCCAAAAATCTACTTCATAGCTTGAATAGGTAATAAATGATGAATTTTTAAGTAAACATGGTGTCGAATTTGACCACACATAATAAAATTTGTGGCTCTGGGGTAAAGCAATGATGAAAATTGGCGGTCCCCTAAAGGTTAAGGACAGGACAGCATTGGGGCAACCACTCAAGGTGAACAGTTCCTTGCCAAAATAAACATTTCTCCACCTGTGAG
>JAWQFJ010000235.1:0-17500 GCA_034096865.1 Theodoxus fluviatilis | reverse complement strand
TGTTGGTAACGGGGATGAAGGGTTTCTCGCAGAGTTTCTACGCATGCGCTCGCGCAGTCCTTTTATACAAAAAGTTGACGTCATCATGAGAATTTTTTTTTTTTACTGACACGTCAGAGACACGTGATAGCATTATGTAAGCACTATTTTAAAACTATCTTATCGGAATACGAAGTGAATCGTTGGCTGATGTCCAATCAGACTTCTCGTTGGACACCGTTGCATAATGACGAGCACATATAAATAATTTGACACTAAACCGAATGAACCAACGAACGAATAAACTTTATTTTTCAAGAGTTTAGTGAATTAGTGGTGCCATTTGTGCATTCAGCCTTGGAGGCGAAATATTCAATCAAGTGTACATAGTACAGAGAGAGAGAGAGAGAGAGAGAGAGAGAGAGAGAGAGAGAGAGAGAGAGAGAGAGAGAGAGAGAGAGAACGAACTTTATTTTACAAGGGTAGTGAATTAGGCAGTACTACCTTTCTTACATTCAGCCCTTGAGGCAAAATATTCAAATGTGGTAAGAGAGAGAGAGAGAGAGAGAGAGAGAGAGAGAGAGAGAGAGAGAGAGAGAGAGAGAGAGGAGCTGGGGAAAGGCAGAGGAAGAGAAGAGAGAATGAGAGTAAGAGGGTGGGCGGGTTGAAGAGAGAGGGTGGGGGAGAGGGGGGGGGGAGGGATCGAGAGAGGGAGGAGAGAGAGAGAGAGAGAGAGAGAGAGAGAGAGAGAGAGAGAGAGAGAGAGAGAGAGAGAGAGAGAGAGAGAGAGAGAGAGAGAGAGAGAGAGAACGAACCAGTTTATTTGTTTGGGTGAGAGAGAGAGAGAGAGAGAGAGAGAGAGAACAAACAACCTTTATTTTACAAGGGTAGTGAATTATAGGCAGTAGTGCCTTTCTTACATTCAGCCCTTGAGGCAATATATTCAAGTGTGGAGAGAGAGAGAGAGAGAGAGAGAGAGAGAGAGAGAGAGAGAGAGAGAGAGAGAGAGAGAGAGAGAGAGAGAGGAGAGAGAGAACGAACTTTATTTTACAAGGGTAGTGAATTAGGCAGTACTACCTTTCTTACATTCAGCCCTTGAGGCAAAATATTCAAATGTGGTAAGAGAGAGAGAGAGAGAGATAGAGAGAGAGAGAGAGAGAGAGAGAGAGAGAGAGAGAGAGAGAGGAGCTGGGGAAAGGGAGAGGAAGAGAAGAGAGAATGAGAGTAAGAGGGTGGGCGGGTTGAGAGAGAGGGTGGGGGAGAGGGGGGGGGGAGGGATCGAGAGAGGGAGGAGAGAGAGAGAGAGAGAGAGAGAGAGAGAGAGAGAGAGAGAGAGAGAGAGAGAGAGAGAGAGAGAGAGAGAGAGAGAGAACGAACCAGTTTATTTGTTTGGGTGAGAGAGAGAGAGAGAGAGAACAAACAACTTATTTTACAAGGGTAGTGAATTATAGGCAGTAGTGCCTTTCTTACATTCAGCCCTTGAGGCAATATATTCAAGTGTGGAGAGAGAGAGAGAGAGAGAGAGAGAGAGAGAGAGAGAGAGAGAGAGAGAGAGAGAGGTGGGGGAGCTGGGTGGGGTGGGGTGGAAGAGCTTATAAGAGTAAGAGGGAGGGAGGGAGGGAGAGAGAGAGAGAGAGAGAGAGAGAGAGAGAGAGAGAGAGAGAGAGAGAGAGAGTCAGTCTAATTATCGCAAGAATCATACATGTACAATTTCTTAAGCATACTAAAATGGGTAGATAGTGTAACAAAGAAGCAAAATTCTAATATGGAACTTGACGTAACTACAATGACATATACATAAAATCAATTTTCTAAACATCCAAATGTTACAAACAAATACCATACTTGTAGGCCAAAGCCTTTGGATGTACACTCCTCCCTCCCTTACTTCCCCACCCCCAATCAGCGACCAAACAAGGGCGGGTCAACACCAAATAAGACAAGAGCGGGATTTGTCTCACAGAAGAACGCGAAATCATGAAACGCTGGACTGAGTACTGCTCTGAGCTGTACAACTATGACACCAGATGAGATCCTGCAATGGGGAAAGTTTTTCCCAGGTATCTTACTTGAGATAGGCTTGGTTTTTGTTGCTTGGTACGTAGTCCGAGGACTGAGTGCGTTTTTGCAATGGAGATTTTGGAGTGAGTAGAATTAGAGCTCTGTCCCGTGTGTGGTGAGCGATGTTTGTTCTGAGGTTTGGATAGTGCTAAGTTTGGCTGAAATGGTCGTTATGGGCAACATTTCCGGACACAGTACCCGGGGTACTCTGTCCGATAATTTATGAGCTTTTTAGCCACACCACCTTCATTTGATTTTCGTTTTTTGGCACCAAAGTCATCTTCATCCATGCACAAACCATATCCCATTAAAAATGAAACATAAATTTTACCGAAGTATTTCAAAATCATTTTTTAATAAATCGGACAGAGTACCCCGGGTACAGTGTCCGGAAATGTTGCCCATAACGACCATTTCAGCCTAAGTTTGTGAGTTACTTTTGAGATGAACGCTATGTTAGGGAGAGAAATCAGTCAGCCTGCAGTCGGCCTGATTCTGCCCAGGTCGCAGCATTGTATAGGGTCTTTGGTCGCAGTCTGCCACCAAGGGGAGAGAGGAGAGGTCAGTCTGCCTGAGTCTGCCTGTTGAAAGACTACCTACTGAGAAGAGAGGAGAGGGCAGTGTTGGTGAAGTCTGCCTGAGTCGGCCCAAGGAAAGGAGAGAAGAGAGGTCAGTCTGCCGTCAGGCCGAGTACGGAGAAGAGAGAGAACCGAGCGTGGTCCGCCTGCTGAGAGACGAAGAGGAAGACGAGAGAAGAGAGGACGACGAAGAGCAGAGAGAGAGTGTGAGGCAGAGCACGGGCAGAGGTGAAAGGTTTGTGAAAACCTTATTCAGGTCGATAGCTTGTAACTGTCAAGGCTGACCTGCGTACTATTATTATTATTAGAAGGCTGAACGATCTTGTTCTATGTTTATCCTAGAAGGTTGACAAATATTTTACTTGTGCTGAGGTGTTTTATAATTGTTTTCCCTTTGGGAGTGAAATCGTAGAAGACTTAGGTGTACATTTTTATGAGATTGAGGTTATCAAGGAGGTTGTGGTGGAATCATATAACCAAGTAACATTCTTTTTACTTTTATTTTTATTTTCTACCCCTGTTGCGGGCATGTTTTTGTGAATTGTCATAAAGACATGTACTGGACCCTGGGACCGTCTTATTTCGTTTATGGATCCCCGTAACAGATCCTAAAGTACTGAACTGTCCTCAGACTACCGAGGAGGATGAACTACTCAATTCTTCGAGAAGAGGTGGAGACAGCGGTTAAGTCCCTCAAGAAAGGGAAGTCAGCTGGGGTTGACAACATTCCAGGGGAACTCATCCAGGCAGGAGGCGACGCAATGACCGATGCACTCACAAAGATCTGCAATAAGATCTGGCAGACGGGTGATTGGCCAACTCCGTGGACACAGTCCCTAGTGATTACATTGCCCAAGAAAGGAAACCTGCAAATGTGCCAGAACTACCGCACGATCAGCCTCATCAGCCATCCCAGCAAGGTCATGCTGAAAGTACTGCTGAACAGATTAAAACCTCAGGCAGAGAAAATCATTGCTGAAGAGCAGGCAGGTTTCAGACCAGGTAGGAGCACCACCGAACAGATCTTCAATCTGAGAGTCCTGTGTGAGAAACATCTACAACACCAACAAGATCTGTACCATGTCTTTATAGACTTTAAGAAAGCATTTGACAGAGTCTGGCATGCTGCGCTGTGGGCCACAATGAGAAGCTACAACATCAGCTCCAAGATCATCAAAGTCGTCGAACATCTTTATGACAGAGCGACCAGCGCAGTCCTGTTCAATGGTACCACAGGCGAATGGTTCAGGACAACGGTCGGAGTCAGACAGGGCTGTCTACTCTCCCCCACACTCTTCAACCTCTTCCTCGAAAGGATAATGACTGATGCCCTAGCAGACCACGAAGGATCAATCAGCATCTGTGGCAGAAAGATCACCAACTTACGTTTTGCTGATGACATTGATGGATTAGCAGGAAGTGAAGAGGAGCTGACTAGTCTTGTTGAGCACCTGGACAAGACCTCACAGGCATATGGCATGGAGATCAGTGCCGAGAAGACCAAGGTGATGACGAACAACCCTCGGGGCTTCAAAATGGAAATCAAAGTGAAGGGCCAAAAACTGGAAGCTGTGAACAACTTCAAATACCTGGGATCTATTGTGACTGATGAAGGGTCCAAACCAGAGATACTGTCCAGGATAGCACAAACAACAGCAGCATTGGCAAAGTTGAAGCCAATATGGCGTGACAGAAATATCACTCTCGCGTCGAAGATCAGGCTCATGCGCACGCTGGCCATCTCCGTATTCTTGTATGCATGCGAGTCCTGGACACTCACATCTGAACTACAGAGACGGATACAAGCCCTGGAAATGAGATGCTACCGCAAGATTCTGAACATCTCATATAAAGACCATGTCACGAATGAGGAAGTCAGCAACAGGATCAGGAGAGCATTTGGACAGTACGAAGACCTGCTCTCAATCGTGAAAAGCAGAAAGCTGAAGTGGTACGGTCACGTGTCAAGAGGCAGTGGGCTGGCCAAGACCATCCTGCAAGGCACCGTACCAGGTGGGACAAGGAGAGGCAGGCAGAGAAAGGGATGGGAAGACAACATCAAAGAGTGAACAGGCTTGACCTTTGCTGACTCACAGCGAGCCACAGAGGATAAAGATCAATAGAGGAAGATTGTCCGAAAGTCATCAGTGGTGCCTTAACAACCCATCTCAGGGTTAAGAGACTGAACTGAACTGAAATCGAAAGAAATACCACAATATCAATAGGAGCACGATGTTACAGGAAAAGTTGGAAAGTCATCTATCAACACACCCATGTAAGTGTAATAAACGTGGCTTAGTGGGTATCGTTGTCGACTACCAAGCGGCCGACCCTGGTTCATTTTCCGCCCGATTCCCTCATCTGTAATTCAGTGTACTCCGTATAACACGACATTAACGGGAAACAAAGTCGTGTGCGATGTGGGGTTCCATTGCTTCTCATCACAAACATCGTGCTTAAATGCGGCGCGTTTGTTCAAATGAAAACATGTTGTCGAAAATGTGCCTCGTTACATTTCGATTAATTCAATGGACATAATTCATACAGTGAATGGTGTTGCGTAATTTCAAACAAGTAAAATAATTTTAGCAGTATATGTCCGGAAATAACCTATAATTATGATCCTCAAAATATACAAATGAACACTCGAACAGCAAATACTTCCGTGTGCATTCACTTTTCCATTCTTGGACCATGAGAAGTGTACATCACAGGCACTGCCGTCTATCAGCGGCGACCCAATTGGCACGGTCTCCGCCATTTTAGTTCACCCGGGCCTCTGCAGCGAGACGCAGCGAGGGACCTTCGGGGGTTCCTCGGCCACCCTCCTTCACAGCGAGTGCCTCCTTGTGAGCGAGACGACGTAGGCAACGCCTAGCCCTCGAACTTTTCTCGAGATTTTGTGCCTAACAAACGCACACCGGATCTTCTTCACAGTCCGTATGGTATCCCGACAGTCTCAGTACAGCCAGGGCAGAGCCCTAGCTGTGGGGGTGAATGACGGGAGCTTGAAGGACACTGCAAGAGCATATTAAGGCTGAAATGGTCGTTGTCAACAACATTCGGGGACAGAGTACTCGGAGTACTCTGTCCACGGGGACAGAGTACTCGGTCTTTGAAATCTCGGCATTTGAACGAGAACGAGACTGCCAACAACCGGCAGTTTACCTATCAAAATGGCGGTCGACGTTCGAATGGGACAAGATTTGTTGAACTATTTGAATACAGTGCCGGCCTACAGGGAGGCATGCATGGTCCGTAAAGGACGCATAAAGGACACGCATGTTACAGTGCTGGTAGGGGAGAATGGGTTTCTCTCGGACACTTTTACTCTAATCGCCGATCGGCCGCAGCGGGTATGTCACGTTACTGTAAGGACGAGATTTCAAAGACCGAGTACTCTGTCGCCGGGGACAGAGTACTCCGAGTACTCAGTCCCCGAATGTTGTTGACAACGACCATTTCAGCCATATTAAGGAGACTAAGGAATCCACCAGAGGGGTTGAGGGGGAGGAGGAGGAGGAGGAGACATTCCCAACTCTTAAGCTTTCCAGTCTGCTCCCCCGTACAGATCTGTGCCTGCCCTGACTAAATTGTCGTGTTGTTACTGCATGGATGAGTAGTTGGTTTGACTTTGTTCCATGATCGTGATGTTTGATCCAAAAAACAAACATTATCTGTCGGCATATCAGTACATTCATGTCTACTAGGTCATAGCACACTATATCCTAGCTCTCCGATATCGATTTACAGTATTAACTGTCTTTCAAGTGCTACCTTTAGATTAGACTAGATTTTGTAAAGTCCGTACCCTGGAAGGACTGCTTCCTCTTAGAATTGCAGAAAATGTCATCTCATAATTCAAGGCTAATATACATGTATATTGCCAGATATCTGTTGTGCCCTATAGCTCTTCATTGCACAATGATTTATGATTGGCATTGATCTCACATATGAAAAGTCCGGGGTCGATCCACAGCAGAACTGGAGAAAAATGGAAGAACAAACCTCGGCATTTTATTTGCCTCTTACAAGCTCGATCATGTGAGGTGTGTGCGTGCGTGTGTGTGTATGAGCACGTGCACGTATGCATGCATGCATGCTTCCCACCCCACCATCCCTCTCTCTCTTTCTCTAGCCAGCTGCCAGACACAACAAACCCGGAGACACCGAGGGCGACACGAATGGCACGCGTGTGTGTGTGTGTGTATGCGCACGTGCACGTGTGCATGCATGCATGCCTCCCACTCCACCATCCCTCTCTCTCTCTCTCTAGCCAGCAGCCAGACACAACAAACCCAGAGACACCGAGGGCGACACGGACGGTGCGTGACTGTGCGTGTGTGTATGCTCATGTGCACGTGTGCATGCATGCATGTGTTGTGCAGTTTTCTCGAACCTACTCGCAGCATCGCAGGCGCAGTTGATTGTTGTGTATCGGTCAGGTCGTTGGCCTTGACCTGCGACCGAGTTAGGCTAATATTAGCTTGTTGTGACACAGTAAGTCAGTGGCGTCGCAGTTAGGAATGTGGGAGTATGTGCGATATTGTGCTGGTAGTTTCTAGAATTTGTGTAAAGGTATATAAGGAGCGAAAGCGAGTGAGAGAGGGAGAGCAGCAGATACGGCAGAGTCAAAGGTGAGAGCTTTGACTCCCGAGGTAGCGAGTTTTCTGCTGTGTGCTAGCGAGCCTCTGCGGTACTGTAAGCAGAGTGAAGCTGTGTGAGTGCTGCGAATTGCTGTTGCTGATTTTAACCACTGTAGAGGTCAGTGCGTGAATAAAGTTCATTGGAAACGATCACCGGAGTCTGTCACTTCGACTTCCTAGCGCAAGCCAGGAGAACCCCCTGTACATCAAGATATTGCAGAAAAGAGTGCAACACATGCCTCCCACTCCACCATCCCTCTCTCTCTCTCTCTAGCCAGCAGCCAGACACAACAAACCCAGAGACACCGAGGGCGACACGGACGGTGCGTGTCTGTGCGTGTGTGTATGCGCATGTGCACGTGTGCATGCATGAATGCCTCCCACCCCACAATCCCTCTCTCTCTCTCTGTAGCCAGCAGCCAGACACAACAAACCCAGAGTCACTGAGGGCAACACGGACTGCACGACAAGGACGCGCAGCAGTAGGCCTTCAATGAAGTAGGCCAAGCGATATCAAGATAACCGGATGTTACGAAAATAATGGACTGTTCTACGAGTCGATTTCCTTGTTCGTGCACCTTAGACTTGCAAGACTGGCTGCCAGTCTCGACTCCTATCGTGCATGTACATAGTCCCACGTGTTTCTTTCTCACTACATGTACATTTTGTAATGGGCCGGTGGCCTATACAAATAATGTTTGTTCTTTCATTTGTTCTCTCTCTCTCTCTCTCTCTCTCTCTCTCTCTCTCTCTCTCTCTCTCTCAGGAGAGACTATTGTCTTCATTGGAATTTGAGATTCCTCTTCTTGCCGTTCATGAAGTTGGCAGATTTATCCCTCCAGGTTTACTGGAGGTCCTACAGACTTTATCTGTCTGTCTGTCTGTCTGTCTGTGTGTGTGTCTGTCTGTCCCGACTTAACGGCTGATTTCTAAAAAAAAACTACTGGACGGATTTCACTGACATTTTGCACACTTACTGGAATTAGGTCCGATTGAATGTATCAAATTTTTAGAATCGAGGCTTGAAAAGAAAGTGGTTTTTTAAGGTAGTAAACTCGAAAGCACCTCCCTAAATACTCAATTGATGGAATGGCGAAATTGCAAAATGTGTGACGTCATCAATAACGTGACGTGTATGTGCATGTCTGTCTCTCTGTCCCGACTTAACGGCTGATTTCTCAAAAACTACTGGACGGATTTCCTTGGCATTTTGCACACTTACTGGAAGTTAGGTCCGATTGAATGTATAAAATTTTCAGAATCGAGGTTTGAAAAGAAATTGATTTATGTAGGTCGTAAACTCGAACACCCCCCCCCCCTCCCCTTCCCTGAGATTTCAATTGACGGAATAGCCAACTCGATATCGATCCGTTTTCGCGTGTCTTTCGACGCTAGCGAGAATAGCAACGAGTAGGATTCTGCAACCTTCGGCGGCTTGCATTTCCTCATTCTGCAAACTACATGATACATAAAGCATGCAGCAGAGGATGAGAGAGAGAGAGAGAGAGAGAGAGAGAGAGAGAGAGAGAGAGAGAGAACTGAACTGAACTGGTTTATTGTTAGGCCGACAGCCCCTACAGAACTTGTGGTTTACCACACATATGTACAAGAAAAAAAGGAAAAATAGTAAACCACAAGCATTGACAAAAATCAAGTACGTGTGCATATACATGCCCTGGTGGTGACTCTTGTGTTGTCCCATCTTGATTACTGCAACAGTCTGCTGACTGCTGCAACCAACGGTCAATTGCAGAAACTTCAGCGTCTTCAGAATTCTGCAGCTAGGGTAGTAAAGCGACTGCCGAGGTGGGCTCGCATAACCCCTGTTCTCAGTGACCTTCATTGGCTTCCAGTTCGCCAACGGGTGGAATTTAAGACCCTCTCCATCGTGTTTAAGTGTGAAACTGGTGAAGCCCCAACCTACCTCGGAGAACTCCTTAGACCTCACAACCCCACAAGGAATCTCCGTTCCTCAAAAAGAAGACTATTGATTGTCCCACAAACAAGGTTACGGAGCTTCGGTGACCGCTCCTTCAGCGTTGTTGGACCGAGACTCTGGAACCAACTTCCTGAGGGTCTGAGGGTTAGTCCATCCTTGGCCGCATTTAAAACTGGCCTCAAAACTTTTTTTATTTCGTCTTGTCGCGCCATGAGCATGTTTATCGTGATAATGGCGCAGTAAAAATGAAAATACATACATACATACATTTACCATGGTTGAGAGAGAGAGAGAGAGAGAGAGAGAGAGAGAGAGAGAGAGAGAGAGAGAGAGAGAGAGAACGATCGAATGATCGAACTTTATTTTACAAGGGTAATGAATTAGGCAGCATATGTAGTGGGCGCCTTTCTTACATTCAGCCCTTAAGACGAAATATTCAAGTGTAGCAAGAAAATTGAACTGAACTGAATTGAATTGAATCTTTTTTCAATCGACGACCCATCACGGTTATAACAATATAAACATGTAAAATCGCAATGATATACATACATGTATATACACGAAGTGCTAAAGCACTTCAAACTTCATAGCGATCGAGATGCATGTTTAGAAAGTTCTTACAGCAGAATAAATATGATCCTCACAGTAAAACATTTACAATCAATACAGTGATAACAAAATTAGAGCACACCAAGCGTACATCTAGCAACGAGGTTGATGATTACATGGGAATTAATCTTAATTAGTGTACCAAGACGGAATACAACTACAGTATTGAGTATATATTGGAGCTCCTGATTGGGAATTGTTTTATTCATTCACAGGTCATAGCAAGGTGGTTTGCGTTAAGGTCTTTGGGCATTTTTTCTATTGCGACGCAACAAACTATGATGTAAAAACATAGCAACATCGCGGGATTTTTGTACGTCGCTTACATTTAACAATTAAGTGCGCTATATCGATTGTCACGGCCCGGGTGGTTGACTGCTGATGTAAAAGCAGTCCCGTGCAGATATTTATGTTTTAAAGGGAAAATCGCCTGATTGTCCAACAACCTAACACTATTCAAAACAACGCCACACCAGACATAAATCAAATATAACAATTTAATAACATAATACAAGAAAGAACCAGTTAATGCAAATATAATTTCACACCTCACTCCACAACCACCATTATGTCAGAACACTCCACCACAAATCCACAACAAAATCTCTCCACAGAATAAACAACAATCACAAACCTACAAAAGCTCCCCAAAGCACAAACAATACTTTCAAGAAAAAACCAGTCAATGCAAATATAATTTCACACCTCACTCCACAACCTCCATTATGCCAGAACACTTCAGCACAGACCTACAACAAAATCTCTCCACAGAATAAACAACAAGCTCCCCAAAGCACAAACAATACTTTCATAACATAATACAAGAAAGAACCCGTCAACGCAAATATAATTTCACACCTCACTCCACAACTACCAATATGCCAGAACACTCCAGCACAAATCTACAACAAAAGCTCCACAAAGCACAAACAATACTCTCAACTCAAATCATCAATGATTATCACCCCAACACACCAATTGCAATCCGCTAAAACTTTCCACCAGTAAGTTCACATCAATTCTTGTCAAGGAACAAACAACCAAAACCTCTAATTACTACAATTATTCCTACAATGTTCCAAAACCACTTCAAAGTGCAAGTCACCCCCTCATGAACGTCAACACGAGTCCACAACGTTCAAATCCATCGGCCGTGACGGCCCTGCACCCCTACTATAGGCGCACACAAGAAAAAGAATGAGGGACTTGCCTTTCTCGAAGCTTGGCGCTGTCAGTGACACTGACTTCGTCAGCAGACGTCAGACCCCCGCAGACACAGCAAGACTAACATGGGATTAAATTACAAAGAAGATCAGCCTGTGAACCATCACAATGTCACCGTTAAAGGCCCGACGACGAGACACCAAGAACACTTTTCCCCTCTTTACAATACCAGTAAAGAGACCGGCAGACCAAAACCCGGCCTTGCCAACTGGCCACAAACGGGCCCCTGAGACACCGCCCAGCAAGAAATCACACACCCACAACCAGACCGGTAAGCCAAAACCCAGGCCTTACTACCGGGCACAGCGGCCCTCGGAGACGCGGCACCAACACACAGTGGCCGACGAAAAGTCTTGTTTCCAAAAGTTCCTCCCCTTAGCGAAATACACGACCCTATATATAGGGTTCATTCCCGCAAAAAGAAATGTTTTGCACGTTCTGCCACATGACGGCTTGCATTGCACGTGCGACACGGTGCAGCTTAGCAAGTGCTGACACCGCAAAACTCTTAAAGGTGCATTGTCCAGGACCGGGAGCGGACTTAAAGCCCTACCACCTCTTTGAGTCGTGACAGACCTCCCCCCTAGGTCTGACCCTTGCGTCAGAACGATCATTCAAATACGACTCAAAAAGTCGGCTCCAAGGTTCTCTTTTCCTGGTATTACTTTGACCCTGAAGTTGAAGTTCTGGAGTTGCAGAGCCCAACCGGTCAAACGTCCATTGGAAGCTTTCATGGTCTGGAGGTACCGGAGCGGTTGATGGCCGGTTTCTAGCGCGAATTCCCTTTGAGTCCATCCCACCATTTGGTTTTTTCCTTTCACTTTGATATTTTTTCTTCAACTTTTCCAAACCCTCTTCTTTGATCCTCTTCTTAGATGTCACACCATCTTCACTCTGTTTCCTCTCCCTCTTCTCCATCTCCTTGTTCTTCATTTTCTTTTGCCTCTCTTTCCTTTCTCTGGCTGTTTTTCCACGAATCAAAGCAGGATCACTCTCTTCAACCTCCAAGTACTTTCCCTTGTAGTGGGGCTGGCAGGCCTGCAGGCATCGCCCGATGTGCCGAGTCTCATCCAGGGAATCTTCTAGCGGTGTGCCCTCCATCATCTGCTCCTTCAGGTTGGGCCTGGCAGTCTTGGAGAGCTTCAGCACTGGTCCCTCAAGCTGCTTCGGCACCAGCGGGAATTTCCTTTGATACTTCCTTGGCGACATGCTGGTGCGGGGCATTAAGGAATATGCATGCTCTGAAGACATGGTACCATGGCTGCTGGTGATTGTCTCTTTGGCTTCAACAGTCCGGTCCAGGTCGGACGGGTGGGGGACCTGGTTTCCTTGCTTATCCTCATGCTCACGGTAGAGGATCTGCCTCATCATCCGACATTGCGTCGGCCTAGTGTCATCGGATTTCTGAGCGAACCCGCGCAGCTTCTCTAGGGTTGTATCAGACTGTTGCTTAGCGGCGAGCTTTTCCGGAGTGACGTCACCCAGCATAGATTGTCTCAGTTGACAAGCAGCTTCTCCGCGTGCTCTCCGTGCCCTTGTCTGAACTGGCGAGGCAGTCACTCGC
This sequence comes from Theodoxus fluviatilis, assembly GCA_034096865.1. Taxonomy (NCBI): domain Eukaryota; kingdom Metazoa; phylum Mollusca; class Gastropoda; order Cycloneritida; family Neritidae; genus Theodoxus; species Theodoxus fluviatilis. The sequence continues at coordinate 4,900 of JAWQFJ010000235.1, read as the reverse complement.
ACTGGTATAGGTTTTTCACCTCCTTCAGGATCATGCCAGCTATTTCCCAGGATGACGGGTAGCGACGAGTCGTCAATCACTATTACTTCCGTGCTACCTGAGAAGAAGTCAGCAACGAGTTGGACTCTAGCAAGAGGGTGTGATCGCGTCCCGTGAACGGACTGCACTAGGATCTCTTGTCCCGTGTAATCTTGTGGAAAGACGAGGTGTGATGGAACGAGAATCCGGTCGCTTCCAGTGTCTCTTATTGCATTCACCTCTCTCCCGTTCACCGTCACCTTCCGGTTGTGAACAGGAAAGCAGACCCTGCTGTCAAAGGTAGTCCCCACAGATACGAAGTGTACCTGGGTGACCTGCTCCCTGGGTTTCAGCGTCCTGTTCAGAGATGGGCAACGACGTTTAACATGCCCGGGATCACCGCAATGCCAACACCCGGCCGCTTCTAGTACTCCCCTTGGAGCTGTCGTGTCCCTTTCATTCACTGGAGACAGGTGTCGTGGCGATCCCTTGCCCTGACTACTCCCCATGGGTGCTGGAACCTCAGTGGCCAACCTGGCCTCCAAATGCCGGTCCGCAATGTCAGCCACCGTCTCTACGTCGTTGGGAGCTTTAGTTCGCACTGCCGTGGCTAGACCCGCGTTCATCGTCTCGTAGAGCTGTTCTTGGAGCACGAGATCGGCTAGGTCATCAAACGTTTCCTTTTTCCCAGCTCTCGCCATCCACCTCTTCAGCAGAGTTTTCAGCCGTAGTAGAGCCTGATGGAAGGTTTCGTTCGCGTCTCGTCTAGCCTGACGAAATCTCTTCCGGTAGGATTCGGCAGTGAGGTGGAACCGGGTTTGAAGAGCCTTCTTGACCTCCTCATACTTTTGTAGTTCTTGCAGAGACAACGCAGCCAGCGTTTCTCCTGCTGTACCATCCATTAAGGCCATAAGCGCCCTTCCCCAGGTGTCCTCTGGCCACTCCTCTCCCTGCGCGATGGTCTCGAACCGGGTCAAGTAGATATCCAAATCGTCTCCTGGCTTGAATCTGGGTGGTTCCAATTTTACTTGAGCTAGGGTAGCCTTAGGTTCGCGAGTCTGAGCTTGCCTCCCGACCAACTCTTTGAGTGTCTGCCGCCAGCATTCCATCTCTTCTTTTCTTCGTTGCAGTTCGCGTTCTTCTCGTCGCTGCAGTTCTCGTTCTCTTTCCAACCTGTCCCGTTGCTCCTTCTCTTCCCTTCGCTGCTCCCTCTCTTCCCTCTCCCTCCGTTCCTTCGCTTCTCTTTTATCAAGGTACTGCAACATTGCCAGCCACTGAAGCTGTGAGCCACCATCGCCTTCACGTTTCGCTGGAAGCTCTCCTGGTATCGGCTTTTCTTTCTCTGCCCCCAGACCTTGTAACCGCGGCGTTTCTCCTCTGGGTTCTGGCACATACTGTCGAGTGGGAGTGGCGACGACGGGGGAAGTACTCGCCAGAACGGAACCCGGTATTGCGGCATCACCCAATCTAGGCGACTCTGGTGGCCCTTTCGCTGCCCTACCTCTTGTAACTCTCCCTGCATCAGCCATAATGCCAGTTCTCTAACCCCGAAAAGTCAATACGCGGAGCAGTCAAGACGCGCAGAGATATGGGTTCAAGGTCAAACACAGGTAAGCAAGCATGCAGATACAAAAACCCTCAAAGTCGTAAAAAAAACCAACCAAAACAAACCCGACAAATATCAGTGAGAAACACATGTGCATACATGAATTGAATCCCTATAAATCAGGTAAACAACAAATCATGGACAACGAGGCAATATCCCGGACGAGCCCCCAATCTGTCACGGCCCGGGTGGTTGACTGCTGATGTAAAAGCAGTCCCGTGCAGATATTTATGTTTTAAAGGGAAAATCGCCTGATTGTCCAACAACCTAACACTATTCAAAACAACGCCACACCAGACATAAATCAAATATAACAATTTAATAACATAATACAAGAAAGAACCAGTCAATGCAAATATAATTTCACACCTCACTCCACAACCACCATTATGTCAGAACACTCCAGCACAAATCCACAACAAAATCTCTCCACAGAATAAACAACAATCACAAACCTACAAAAGCTCCCCAAAGCACAAACAATACTTTCAAGAAAAAACCAGTCAATGCAAATATAATTTCACACCTCACTCCACAACCTCCATTATGCCAGAACACTTCAGCACAGACCTACAACAAAATCTCTCCACAGAATAAACAACAAGCTCCCCAAAGCACAAACAATACTTTCATAACATAATACAAGAAAGAACCCGTCAACGCAAATATAATTTCACACCTCACTCCACAACTACCAATATGCCAGAACACTCCAGCACAAATCTACAACAAAAGCTCCACAAAGCACAAACAATACTCTCAACTCAAATCATCAATGATTATCACCCCAACACACCAATTGCAATCCGCTAAAACTTTCCACCAGTAAGTTCACATTAATTCTTGTCAAGGAACAAACAACCAAAACCTCTAATTACTACAATTATTCCTACAATGTTCCAAAACCACTTCAAAGTGCAAGTCACCCCCTCATGAACATCAACACGAGTCCACAACGTTCAAATCCATCGGCCGTGACGGCCCTGCACCCCTACTATAGGCGCACACAAGAAAAAGAATGAGGGACTTGCCTTTCTCGAAGCTTGGCGCTGTCAGTGACACTGACTTCGTCAGCAGACGTCAGACCCCCGCAGACACAGCAAGACTAACATGGGATTAAATTACAAAGAAGATCAGCCTGTGAACCATCACAATGTCACCGTTAAAGGCCCGACGACGAGACACCAAGAACACTTTTCCCCTCTTTACAATACCAGTAAAGAGACCGGCAGACCAAAACCCGGCCTTGCCAACTGGCCACAAACGGGCCCCTGAGACACCGCCCAGCAAGAAATCACACACCCACAATCAGACCGGTAAGCCAAAACCCAGGCCTTACTACCGGGCACAGCGGCCCTCGGAGACGCGGCACCAACACACAGTGGCCGACGAAAAGTCTTGTTTCCAAAAGTTCCTCCCCCTCAGCGAAATACACGACCCTATATATAGGGTTCATTCCCGCAAAAAGAAATGTTTTGCACGTTCTGCCACATGACGGCTTGCATTGCACGTGCGACCCGGTGCAGCTTAGCAAGTGCTGACACCGCAAAACTCTTAAAGGTGCATTGTCCAGGACCGGGAGCGGACTTAAAGCCCTACCACCTCTTTGAGTCGTGACATCGATCATTGTCTATTTTTTTGGCAAATGTTTTGATACGTATTTTGTCTCAGAGTACATAGAACAACTTCAAATAAAGTGTGTTTCGTTCTCGATATTGTCACAGTGTCGCGTGTATACCTCTATTTTTGCTAAATGTTGTTTTGCGATGCAACACTCTCAGCCTCGAGGAACGACATAGTCGTCCTAAAGGAGAGGAGCAAATTGATATACAAAGTTTACAACTAAACTTTACCACCACGCCTTGGGGGGACACAACAGTCATAAGATGGAACAAGTGAAGAATGACCACTGACTCAGGGATAAAATAAACAAAGTTTAATTCAAAATACAAGTTCCCTCAGATCACTGCACGGGGCAGTGATCAACAAGACATCCCACAGCGGAAACAAGATGGTGGGGCACTTCCGCTGTGGAAGTCAAGCCTAAAAAATATACCCAACAACAACTACAACAATCACCCACAACGAGGTGATTCACAAACCCCCAAAACACATGAGAAAAATCAGCCACAAGTAACTCTGTCCCCATTCCCCTAAAAATATTAGCCCACTTCAATGCTAAACAGAAGTGGCTAAAGTTCCACACTGGACAATTGACGTCAAAACGTTAAGTTACACAGAATATTTAGAACTATTCAAACTCCTTCTAAATAACTCTCCCACTCAGAACTTCTAAGTTAGTGCTGCAGGGATCAGTCTACTCTCACTAGACTGTCCAAGGAAAACGTCCCCTCTCACAGGACAATTAAATGAAGTAATCCCCTCTCACAGGATCACACATAAAAAATACGCTCCAGTACACAGCACAGGGACACTGGTCAACTCCGCACTTCTAGTTAGAGAGATCGGGGAGGCACTCGCCTCGACCCAGTCAATGCTGTGACCCCTAGGTCACGAGCATCCCCGCAGACATCCCAGAACCTACGTAGTTGCCAGTCCCCTGCACTGCACACAAGCGCTCACTCTGCTACAAGTATGAGACACTCCCACTACTCTCAGGAGAAAGATAAGGCGACCCCAACGGGTCAAACTAACCCCACCATTCTCCTAGGAGACAGCAGAGCGTCCCCACACTCACAATTTAATACTAATAACTGCAATAAACCTTGAATGATTTAAGAACTCCCAATTCCTGAAGAAATCCCATTACAGTTACAACACTTTGCTGGAATATTAACTACTGGGAAGCCACGCCCCTCTTTCACTCAGCGGCGGGCTTGCACTGAACTAGCTCTGGCTAAGGTCACGCTTCCACAACAAACACCGCATTCCACTCTTTCTCCCTCTCCTCGCACACGCTGCTACGGCTTCAGCCAATCACGCGCGCTCTGGCGCTGGACAGCTATACACAACAGGATGAGTGAAAGAAAACGACAGGGCACGCTCTTACCCTTTTGCAGTCCAGATCCGGTTCCTGGAATGCTCTTAATTGTAACACACACAACACCACCTCACTTTAAACCCTCCTAGAGAGAGAGATCGGGAAGGCAGACGCCTCGACCTAGTCGATGCTGTGACCCAAAGGGCACAGGCACCCCCGCACATGCTCTAGAATACACCTAGGGTTATTACGAGTAGGAGTCCGTTCCTCACTCGATAGAGGCTTACTGACTAAGCCCGAAGCTTACACGGTCAGTCATTGGAAAGCTAATTTCA
>JAWQFJ010000234.1:35919-69640 GCA_034096865.1 Theodoxus fluviatilis | reverse complement strand
CAGTTATCATGGCACTCCGAGGGTTAATGGACGATGTCTTATAATGCTATGCTGAAGCCAAGCTGCCATTGCCATACAGCTCCTTGCTGTGTCAGCAGAGATATGCATTAGCTCTCCAGTTTTCCCGTGAATTTCGTGTTCTATATTCATAGCCATGTGGGCAACAAGTTCGTCCCTTGATTGGTGAATTGAAAACTGAGGCAGAGGAAGGAAACATGGGAGAGATCAGCTAGAGCATAACTGCCTGCTAGTTTGGCATGGGAACTGCAGCGAGAAATGGAGAAAGACATTATGGGACATTCTACATCATTTTGGGATTTTTTTACTTGCCAGGAGATATTATTGTAATGTTTCACAGGATAAAACCCAGTGCAGCCGGATCTGGTTATAGAACCCAGTGCACATTTGAACTCTAACTTATCAGGCTCTTTGATGTGTGAGAAACGTAGATCAGGTGTGCAGAATCAGGGGAAAGGAATAGCTAGTTTTGTGAGGTTTTTGAGGGAAGAATACTGACTGTACAGGAGATGAAACATTTGTGGACTTGTCTTTGCAGGCACGTCAACAATTCTGGGGCGACTGGAACACACCCAGGTGACCGAGGGTCTGAGAGAGCTGTGCTCTTTCCAAGTCAAACCACTCAGCGAGGTGAGATTGGGAACCTGGTTCCACTCCACCTGACTTCAGTTGTGTGGGGTGGAGAGAGGACTTCTTACTTAGTCATTCAGTGTTTCGTCTTATCCTCAATAAGTGGTTGATGTTTTGTTGTTCTCATTGCTTGTTTCTCAGTCTTATGCCCTGTATATGCAATGTCATTTATCTGGCATCTTGTTTCTGGATTTCTCCATTTCATTTAGATATCTCTGTATCATTGTTGACTTTGATCTGAGTGTGAGTGTGTGTGTGTGTGTGTGTGTGTTTGTGTGTGTGTGCATACATTTTGCACATCTTGTATGCATATATGCATGAGTGTGTGCATGTGCTCACATATGTATGTCTTTGTGATTGTCTATTAGCCTTTCTGTTTTCTTTGTCTCTTCTCTTTTCTGTATGTAATTCCAAGTCAGAATTTCTAAGATGGAGAGCAGCTTGTTTGAGACCTTCCTGCTAGATTCAAGCTTGGAAGAGACACGATAGATTCAAGCTTGGAAGAGACACGATAGATACTGCTGGAAGAGAGACACGATAGATACTGCTGGAAGAGACACGATAGATACTGTTGGAAGAGACACGATAGATACTGCTGAAAGAGACACGATAGATACTGCTGGAAGAGACACAATAGATACTGCTGGAAGAGACACGATAGATACTACTGGAAGAGACACGATAGGCTGGAAGAGACACGATAGATACTGCTGGAAGAGACACGATAGATTCAAGCTTGGAAGAGACACGATAGATACTGCTGGAAGAGACACGATAGATTCTGCTGGAAGACACGATAGATATTGCTGGAAGAGACACGATAGATTCAAGCTTGGAAGAGATAGATACTGCTGGAAGAGACACGATAGATACTGCTGGAAGAGACCCGATAGATACTGCTGGAAGAGACACGATAGATTCAAGCTTGGAAGAGACACGATAGATACTGCTGGAAGAGACACGATAGATACTGCTGGAAGAGACACGATAGATTCAAGCTTGGAAGAGACACGATAGATACTGCTGGAAGAGACACGATAGATACTGCTGGAAGAGACACGATAGATACTGCTGGAAGAGACACGATAGATTCTGCTGGAAGAGACACGATAGATACTGCTGGAAGAGACACGATAGATACTGCTGGAAGAGACACGATAGATTCAAGCTTGGAAGAGACACGATAGATACTGCTGGAAGAGACACGATAGATACTGCTGGAAGAGACACGATAGATACTGCTGGAAGAGACACGATATATACTGCTGGAAGAGACACGATAGATACTGCTGGAAGAGACATGATAGATACTGCTGGAAGAGACACGATAGATACTGCTGGAAGAGACACGATAGATACTGCTGGAAGAGACACGATAGATACTGCTGGAAGAGACACGATAGATACTGCTGGAAGAGACACGATAGATACTGCTGGAAGAGACACGATAGATACTGCTGGAAGAGACACGATAGATACTGCTGGAAGAAACACGATAGATACTGCTGAAAGAGACACGATAGATACTGCTGGAAGAGACACGATAGATACTACTGGAAGAGACACGATAGGCTGGAAGAGACACGATAGATACTGCTGGAAGAGACACGATAGATACTGCTGGAAGAGACACGATAGATACTGCTGGAAGAGACACGATAGATACTGCTGGAAGAGACACGATAGATACTGCTGGAAGAGACGCGATAGATTCAAGTTTGGAAGAGACACGATAGATACTGCTGGAAGAGACACGATAGATACTGCTGGAAGAGACACGATAGATACTGCTGGAAGAGACACGATAGATACTGCTGGAAGAGACACGATAGATACTGCTGGAAGAGACACGATAGATACTGCTGGAAGAGACACGATAGATTCAAGCTTGGAAGAGACACGATAGATACTGCTGGAAGAGACACGATAGATACTGCTGGAAGAGACACGATAGATACTGCTGGAAGAGACACGATAGATACTGCTGGAAGAGACACGATAGATACTGCTGGAAGAGACATGATAGATACTGCTGGAAGAGACACGATAGATACTGCTGGAAGAGACACGATAGATACTGCTGGAAGAGACACGATAGATACTGCTGGAAGAGACACGATAGATACTGCTGGAAGAGACATGATAGATACTGCTGGAAGAAACACGATAGATACTGCTGGAAGAGACACGATAGATACTGCTGGAAGAGACACGATAGATACTGCTGGAAGAGACACGATAGATACTGCTGGAAGAGACACGATAGATTCAAGCTTGGAAGAGACACGATAGATACTGCTGGAAGAGACATGATAGATACTGCTGGAAGAGACACGATAGATACTGCTGGAAGAGACACGATAGATACTGCTGGAAGAGACACAATAGATACTGCTGGAAGAGACACGATAGATACTGCTGGAAGAAACACGATAGATTCTGCTGGAAGAGACACGATAGATACTGCTGGAAGAGACACGATAGATACTGCTGGAAGAGACATGATAGATACTGCTGGAAGAGACACGATAGATACTGCTGGAAGAGACATGATAGATACTGCTGGAAGAAACACGATAGATACTGCTGGAAGAGACACGATAGATACTGCTGGAAGAGACACGATAGATACTGCTGGAAGAGACACGATAGATACTGCTGGAAGAGACACGATAGATTCAAGCTTGGAAGAGACACGATAGATACTGCTGGAAGAGACATGATAGATACTGCTGGAAGAGACACGATAGATACTGCTGGAAGAGACACGATAGATACTGCTGGAAGAGACACAATAGATACTGCTGGAAGAGACACGATAGATACTGCTGGAAGAAACACGATAGATTCTGCTGGAAGACACGATAGATACTGCTGGAAGAAACACGATAGATACTGCTGGAAGAGACACGATAGATACTGCTGGAAGAGACACGATAGATACTGCTGGAAGAGACACACGATAGATACTGCTGAAGAGACACGATAGATACTGCTGGAAGAGACACGATAGATACTGCTGGAAGAGACACCCACCCACCTGATAGACCCCTGCATCCTCAAACTGATGTGTGTCTTGTCCATCCACAGCTTCTGGTCAAGGACGGAGAAGCTCTTGTCCAGGGGTCTGCCAATGACCCCATCATGTGGCTGGACAGGCTGGCAGCCATCTTCAGGTGGGTGTTCGTGTCTTGGCTTTCCCTCAGATTCAGCCTTTAGAGTGTGTTCCAATGGAATGACTATTCAAGTCTAATCATATGTGTTTGAAGATGATCTCTGCACCTTCCATAAATTGGCTAATATGTCTTCTTTTCCTTTCACTAGGCACTGTGTGTGTGTGTGTGTGTGTGTGTGTGTGTGTGTGTGTGTGTGTGTGTGTGTGTGTGTGTGTGTGTGTGTGTGTGTGTGTGGGGTGTGTGTGTTGTGAGAGAGAGAGAGAGGGGGGGGGGGCATTCTCTCCATTTTCTCAGTATTGATATCTATTTCCCCCTTTCGGTCTGTTAAGTTCGTTTTTGACTCGCATGCGAAGCAAAAGTGAGTCTATGTACTCACCCGTTTCGTCCGTCCGGGCGTCCGAAAACTTTAACGTTGGATTTTTCTCGGAGACTATTACGTCTATCAATATCAAATGTGGCATGATGGTGTATGATGACAAGGCCTCAAAAAACATGCGTAGTGACTTGACCTTGCTTCAAGGTCAAGGTCGCAGGGGCCATAAATGTTGTCTAAAAAACAGCCATTTTTCACATTTTCTCAATTTTCTTTGAAGTTTTTGAGATTGGATACCTCACCTATAAATGGTATATAGGGCAAAGTAATCCCTATCTTTTGATAGCAATTTGGTTGACCTTGCTTCAAGGTCAAGGTCACCGGAGCTCTTCAAAGTTGGATTGTATACATATTTTGAAGCGACCTTGACCCTGAACTATGGAAGATAACTGTTTCAAACTTAATAATTATGTGAGGCACATGTTATACTTTCATCATGAGACACATTTGGTGACATATCATCAAGGTCAAGGTCACTTTGACCTTATTAAATGTGACCAAAATGGGGTAGTGAACCACTAAAAGTGACCATATCTCATGGTAGAAAGTGCCAATAAGCACCATTGTGCTTCCTATGTCTTGAATTAACAGGTTTGTGTTGCATGACTTTGGATGACCTTGACCTTGGGTCAAGGTCACATGTATTTTGGTAGGAAAAATGTGTAAAGCATTTCTTAGTGTATGATGTCATTGGTAGGTTTAGTTGTTTGACCTTGACCTTGAAGGTCACCTGAAGGTGAAGGTCATATAAAGGTCAAGATCAAGCATGTGAGTCATATGGGCTTTGCCCTTCATGTTAGTCTTAGCAACACATTTGAGTGCATTTCCTTCAGTGTGTGCTTGTGTGTTCAGGTACACTAATCCCATTGTCAACAATGGACAGGCTCACCCCTGCCAACCAGTCATCATGGAGGTAAGGCTGGTTGTGTGCCGTAGCCAGGAACAAAGTCGGGGTACAGGGCCATGGATATTTGGCCCTTTGATACCAGTCATTCAGCCTGCAAAAATTTACAGGCTGTATAGCACCCTCCCAAAACGTGAACGAAAAGAGCATAATTCCCTATGTTCTGTTTTGTAAGATTACTATAGATCTCCTTTCCAGTCCAGTTTTGTAAGATTACTATAGATCACCTTTCCAGTCCAGTTTTGTAAGATTACTATAGATCACCTTTCCAGTCCAGTTTTGTAAGATTACTATAGATCACCTTTCCAGTCCAGTTTTGTAAGATTACTATAGATCTCCTTTCCAGTCCAGTTTTGTAAGATTACTATAGATCTCCTTTCCAGTCCAGTTTTGTAAGATTACTATAGATCTCCTTTCCAGTCCAGTTTTGTAAGATTACTATAGATCTCCTTTCCAGTCCAGTTAAGATTTGGCAAGTTCCATGAAAATGGTTCATCATTGTGATGTTCTGTCCGTAACTTTTCATGAGATATGCTAATTTTATGACATTTTCAGGATTTTTTTTCCCCAGTTATGTGCTTCATACTTGCAAAATAAAATCCAACTTTGAATTAACCAGGATATTGTAAATTCAGCTTTGAATTGATTATTTCATTCTTTAAAAAAGTTTTTTAAAGCCTGTATATAGTGGTTATCAATGAGCAGGGCAGGATTGAACAGGGCTGGGTGGTGCTGGACAACATAGGACATGAAAAATGAGAAATCTGTCCCCAAACATAAAACTCTCCCCTTTCAGACATTCCCATACTGCCCCTTGCTGCCATTCCCACACTGCCCCTTGCTGCCATTCCCACACTGCCCCTTGCTGCCATTGCCATACTGCCCCTTGCTGCCATTGCCATACTGCCCCTTGCTGCCATTGCCATACTGCCCCTTGCTGCCATTGCCATACTGCCCCTTGCTGCCATTGCCATACTGTCCCTTGCTGCCATTGCCATACTGCCCCTTGCTGCCATTGCCATACTGCCCCTTGCTGCCATTGCCATACTGCCCCTTGCTGCCATTCCCACACTGCCCCTTGCTGCCATTCCCACACTGCCCCTTGCTGCCATTGCCACACTGCCCCTTGCTGCCATACCCACACTGCCCCTTGCTGCCATTGCCATACTGCCCCTTGCTGCCATACCCACACTGCCCCTTGCTGCCATTGCCACACTGCCCCTTGCTGCCATACCCACACTGCCCCTTGCTGCCATTGCCATACTGCCCCTTGCTGCCATTGCCATACTGCCCCTTGCTGCCATACCCACACTGCCCCTTGCTGCCATTGCCACACTGCCCCTTGCTGCCATACCCACACTGCCCCTTGCTGCCATTGCCATACTGCCCCTTGCTGCCATACCCACACTGCCCCTTGCTGCCATTCCCACACTGCCCCTTGCTGCCACTCCCACACTGCCCCTTGCTGCCATTCCCACACTGCCCCTTGCTGCCATTCCCACACTGCCCCTTGCTGCCATACCCACACTGCCCCTTGCTGCCATTCCCACACTGCCCCTTGCTGCCACTCCCACACTGCCCCTTGCTGCCATTCCCATACTGCCCCTTGCTGCCATTCCCATGCTGCCCCTTGCTGCCATTGCCATACTGCCCCTTGCTGCCATACCCACACTGCCCCTTGCTGCCATTGCCACACTGCCCCTTGCTGCCATACCCACACTGCCCCTTGCTGCCATTGCCATACTGCCCCTTGCTGCCATACCCACACTGCCCCTTGCTGCCATTCCCACACTGCCCCTTGCTGCCACTCCCACACTGCCCCTTGCTGCCATTCCCACACTGCCCCTTGCTGCCATTCCCACACTGCCCCTTGCTGCCATACCCACACTGCCCCTTGCTGCCATTCCCACACTGCCCCTTGCTGCCACTCCCACACTGCCCCTTGCTGCCATTCCCATACTGCCCCTTGCTGCCATTCCCACACTGCCCCTTGCTGCCATTCCCATGCTGCCCCTTGCTGCCATTCCCACACTGCCCCTTGCTGCCATTCCCATACTGCCCCTTGCTGCCATTCCCATACTGCCCCTTGCAGCCATTCCCACACTGCCCCTTGCAGCCATTCCCACACTGCCCCTTGCTGCCATTCCCACACTGCCCCTTGCTGCCATTCCCATACTGCCCCTTGCTGCCATTCCCATACTGCCCCTTGCTGCCATTCCCATACTGCCCCTTGCTGCCAGTCCCATACCACCCCTTGCTGCCAGTCCCATACCACCCCATGCTGCCATTCCCATGCTGCCCCTTGCTGCCATTCCCATACCACCCCTTGCTGCCATTCCCATACCACCCCTTGCTGCCATTGCCATACCACCCCTTGCTGCCATTCCCATACCACCCCTTGCTGCCAGTCCCATACCACCCCATGCTGCCATTCCCATACCAACCCATGCTGCCATTTCCATACCACCCCTTGCTGCCATTCCCATACCACCCCATGCTACCCAGCACAGACTGGGGAATAGCAAGCAGCACTGCCATGCCTCCAGGTGGTTGCCTGACCACCAAAGTTGGGGTGGGGTGGGGGTGGGGGTGGGGGGGATGCAGGAGAAGCAGCTGGGCTTGGCTGATGTCTAGGTTGGAATGGGAATGGCAGCAAGAGGTGGATTTGAGCAGTGTGGGACCACTTGGAACTTGTCAGCCAAAGATGATGTTGTAGTAGAACATAATGGGTACTACCTCTTTTTCTCTCCGTCTACTGCAGGTGTGGCCAGTGCTGTCCAAGGCATGTGACAAATACCAGGGAGACGTACGCGTCATAGAGCGATGCTGCAGGTGCATCCGGTTTGCCATCCGTCGCCTTGGCAAGGACTCAGCCACCATCCTCAACGCCCTGGTCACTCAGGTAGGTCGTGCCCTCTGGGTTTGGAGCTCGTGGTCAGTGGATGGCGCAGTGTTCTGTGGTGGGCTTCTGTCTGGAACTATCTTTGACATGACATAAGAACACTTGCTGGCTGTAATGATACTGCTGCCAAACTGTGGCAAGGAATATTAACATCTTTACATCATCACTCTGCTGCTTTTACTTCACCAGGTCTTGATGTTCTTCTCCTGCTTCTACTTTTGTTTCGGACCCCTCTAACCATCTCCAACACAACTGCCATTACCACCACTACCAACACCATCAATCAACATTACCACCACCACTCATATCATTGTCACCATCATCACCACTACCATCACCACCACAACCACCACCACTACTATCACTGCCACTACCATGACCACTGCCATCCCCACTGCCACTACCACTACTACCATTAACACCACCACCACTTCCATCACCTCTGCCAAATCTATTACCACCACCACCAACCACCACCACCACCACCACCACCACCACCACCACCACCACCACCACCACCACCACCACCACCACCACCACCACCACCACCACCACCAACCACCACCACCACCACCAACCACCACCACCACCACCACCACCACCACTACCTCCCACCACCACCTACCACCACCACCAACCACCACCACCACCACCACCACCACCACCATCACCACCACCACCACCACCACCACCACCACCACCACCACCACCACCACCACCACTACCAGCACCACCACCACCACCACCACCACCACCACCACCACCACCACCACCACCACCACCTACCACCACCTACCACCACCTACCACCACCTCTTCCATCACCTCTGCCAAATCTATTACCACTACCAACAACCACCACCACCACCACCACCATCACCTACCACCACTACCACCACTTCCATCACCTCTGCCAAATCTATTACCACCACCACCACCACCACCACCACCAACAACAACAACAACAACAACAACAACAACAACAACAACAACAACAACAGCAACAACAACACCTACCACCACCACCACCACCTACCACCACCTACCACCACCACCTACCACCACCTACCACCACCTACCACCACCAACACCACTCACCACCCCCACTACCACCACCAACCACCACCACCACCACCACTACACACCACCACCACCACACAGCACCACCAACATCACACATCACCACCACCACACCACCAACCACACAACACCTACCACTACCACCACCACCACCACCACCATCACCACTACCACCACCTACCACCACCACCACCACCACCTACCACCACCTACCACCACCACCACCACTTCCATCACCTACCACCATCACACCACCACCACCACCACTACACCACCGCAACCACCACCACCACCACCACCACTACACCACCACCACCACCACCACCACCACCACCACTCACCACCACCACCACACCACCACCACCACCACCACCACCACCCACCACCACCACCACCACCACCTACCACCACCACCACCACCACCTACCACCACCACCCACCACCACACCACCACCACCACCACCACATCACCACCACCACCACCACTCACCACCACCACCACCACCACTACCACCACCACACCACCACCACCACCACCACCACTCCACCACCACTCCACCATCACCACTACCAACAACCACCACCACCACCACCACCACCATCACCTACCACCACTACCACCACTCCACACCTACCACAACTACACCACCACCACCACCACCACCACCACCACCACCAACAACACCACACACAACAACCACCACAACACACGACAACACCTACCACTACCACCACCTACCACCACCTACCACCACCAACACCACTTCCATCACCTCTGCCAAATCTATTATTACCACCACCAACCACCACCACCACCACCACCAATACACCACCACCACCACCATCTACCACCAATACACCACCACTACCACCAATACACCACCACCACCAATACACCACCACCACCACCACCACCACCACTACCACCACCTACCACCTACCATCACTACCACCAATACACCGCCATCACCACCACCACAGCCACCACAGCCACCACCAGCATCTCCATTATCTTGGGTTCTGTCTGCCTTCCAGATTGTGACGTTGTACCAGGTGCATCAGCACTCATGCTTCCTGTACCTGGGCAGCATTCTAGTTGACGAGTACGGAACAGAGCCAGGCTGCGTTCCAGGCCTGCTCAACATGCTGCAGGCGTTCTGTGGTCCCACCTTCAAGATGCTGGACCAACACCAGGGCCTCCGAAACCACCCTGACACTGTTGATGACTTGTTCCGCCTTTGTCTGAGGTGAGCTGGTGCCATGGTGATGACAGTAGGAAGCTAGTCAGTGAAGATGAAGTTTGCAAACTTTCAGGGGTTCTGTTCCACGATTTTGGAGCACCGAATGAGGATGACCATGGCTGCCATGTTCTTATCACACTCCATCTGTCTTGTTTGGAGTTCCTGGCTTGCTCACGCAGCCCTACCTAATTTATTCCCCACTGTCCATTGCTCACTCTCACTTTGTCTAGATTTCCAGTGGTTGAAGCACATACCTGCAGTTGCTTCATAGCTAGTGGGTACTGTGTTTAAAACTCAGACCTGCCTACCGTTACAGAATTTTCCGTATTTTTACAGATTTTAGACCTCGAACATGGATATACATGGAGGCCTACAAAAGTATGGATTTTGACACATTTGCTATAAAAAAAATTATCTCGGTAAGAAAACATTTTGATAACTAAGCGCTGAGAACAGGTGTAACAGAGTTACCGGCCCTTGTTTGTTTCGGTTTTGGCGCGGACGAATGGATGAAAAGTGGGCTGCAGTTGGGAAGATGGAGCCCTACAAAGTGATGGGTGGGATTTGGACAATCCCCCATTCAAGCGCTCATTGTGAGCGAGTGTTTTCCTGCGTAAGGAAGAACCGCACAGCTCAGCGATCCAGTTTAGGTGACAGTACACTTGAGAGTTTGCTGGTCCTCAAGTCCAAACCTGCTGCTACAGTGTACACCAGCAAAGAACTAGACCGACTCAAGAGCTGCTATAACCAGCAGCTGAAAGAAAGCAGTGCTGAGTGATCGAGGCTGACACCAGCTGCCCTCGGTGTAGCGGGTTAGCGGCTGAAAGCTACGCAGTGAGTTGCATTTTCTTTTCTGAGGTGAATGTTTAGTTCTGGTAGTCGTCAGTCATTTTCAGTTATTTCAAAATACAGTTAATACGTACAATGGTCAAATCTCTACTTACATTGATACGACGAGTATGTGAAAAATACAAATTTTGGTCCTGGAATATGGATTATACCACATTTTGCCAGTTAGAATATGGAAACTGAACATCTGGGGTCGGCACGTCTGTAAACTGCATGGATTCAAGAGTGAAAGCCTTGGGCCAGGAGCCTCGCCTGTATTGCCTCTGCTTTTAAAGTCAACTCAGTCAGTGGGGTCTTCACAGAGGGGCAACTCCTTATGGAGGGTTTCTGAAAAGGAGAACTGAGCTGGACTTCCTGGGCTGGACACACACACAAGTCTTGGACCTCAGGAGGAGACAGAACCTGAGATTTACCGGTGATCATGCGAGCACCCCAGCCACTGAGTGACGGACATCTTTGAGAAATCGTGTCTACATCGTCAGTTCATAGATGTCACTAATTGGTGACACTACTATTTTGTCTCTACCTAGCCCAATATCCCAGATCCTAGAGAACATCTGCTAATATTACCTCGCAGCCATAGGTTTAAAAAAAATCATCATTACACTCCATCTGTCATGTTTGGTATCTGTTTCACTTTCATACAGCTCTCACTTTAAGTGTCCCCTCCCTGTGTATCATTACACTCCATCTGTCATGTTTGGTATCTGTTTCACTTTCATACAGCTCTCACTTTAAGTGTCCCCTCCCAGTGTATCATTACACTCCATCTGTCATGTTTGGTATCGGTTTCACTTTCATACAGCGGTATGCTTGCCACTTGCAGATTCATACAGCGGTATGCTTGGCACTTGCAGATTCATACAGCGGTATGCTTGGCACTTGCAGATTCATACAGCGGTATGCTTGGCACTTGCAGATTCATACAGCGGTATGCTTGGCACTTGCAGATTCATACAGCGGTATGCTTGGCACTTGCAGATTCATACAGCGGTATGCTTGGCACTTGCAGATTCATACAGCGGTATGCTTGGCACTTGCAGATTCATACAGCGGTATGCTTGGCACTTGCAGATTCATACAGCGGTATGCTTGGCACTTGCAGATTCATACAGCGGTATGCTTGGCACTTGCAGATTCATACAGCGGTATGCTTGACACTTGCAGATTCATACAGCGGTATGCTTGGCACTTGCAGATTCATACAGCGGTATGCTTGCCACTTGCAGATTCATACAGCGGTATGCTTGCCACTTGCAGATTCATACAGCGGTATGCTTGGCACTTGCAGATTCATACAGCGGTATGCTTGGCACTTGCAGATTCATACAGCGGTATGCTTGGCACTTGCAGATTCATACAGCGGTATGCTTGGCACTGTTGCAGATTCATACAGCGGTATGCTTGGCACTTGCAGATTCATACAGCGGTATGCTTGGCACTTGCAGATTCATACAGCGGTATGCTTGGCACTTGCAGATTCATACAGCGGTATGCTTGGCACTGTTGCAGATTCATACAGCGGTATGCTTGGCACTTGCAGATTCATACAGCGGTATGCTTGGCACTTGCAGATTCATACAGCGGTATGCTTGGCACTGTTGCAGATTCATACAGCGGTATGCTTGGCACTTGCAGATTCATACAGCGGTATGCTTGGCACTGTTGCAGATTCATACAGCGGTATGCTTGGCACTTGCAGATTCATACAGCGGTATGCTTGGCACTTGCAGATTCATACAGCGGTATGCTTGGCACTGTTGCAGATTCATACAGCGGTATGCTTGGCACTTGCAGATTCATACAGCGGTATGCTTGGCACACTTGCAGATTCATACAGCGGTATGCTTGGCATTGTTGCAGATTCATACAGCGGTATGCTTGGCACTTGCAGATTCATACAGCGGTATGCTTGGCACTTGCAGATTCATACAGCGGTATGCTTGGCACTGTTGCAGATTCATACAGCGGTATGCTTGGCACTTGCAGATTCATACAGCGGTATGCTTGGCACTGTTGCAGATTCATACAGCGGTATGCTTGGCACTTGCAGATTCATACAGCGGTATGCTTGGCACTTGCAGATTCATACAGCGGTATGCTTGGCACTTGCAGATTCATACAGCGGTATGCTTGGCACTTTGCAGATTCATACAGCGGTATGCTTGGCACTTGCAGATTCATACAGCGGTATGCTTGGCACGTTGCAGATTCATACAGCGGTATGCTTGGCACTTGCAGATTCATACAGCGGTATGCTTGGCACTTTGCAGATTCATACAGCGGTATGCTTGGCACTTGCAGATTCATACAGCGGTATGCTTGGCACTTGCAGATTCATACAGCGGTATGCTTGGCACTTGCAGATTCATACAGCGGTATGCTTGGCACTGTTGCAGATTCATACAGCGGTATGCTTGGCACTTGCAGATTCATACAGCGGTATGCTTGGCACTTGCAGATTCATACAGCGGTATGCTTGGCACTTGCAGATTCATACAGCGGTATGCTTGGCACTTGCAGATTCATACAGCGGTATGCTTGCCACTTGCAGATTCATACAGCGGTATGCTTGGCACTTGCAGATTCATACAGCGGTATGCTTGGCACTTGCAGATTCATACAGCGGTATGCTTGGCACTTGCAGATTCATACAGCGGTATGCTTGGCACTTGCAGATTCATACAGCGGTATGCTTGGCACTGTTGCAGATTCATACAGCGGTATGCTTGGCACTTGCAGATTCATACAGCGGTATGCTTGGCACTTGCAGATTCATACAGCGGTATGCTTGGCACTTGCAGATTCATACAGCGGTATGCTTGGCACTGTTGCAGATTCATACAGCGGTATGCTTGGCACTTGCAGATTCATACAGCGGTATGCTTGGCACTGTTGCAGATTCATACAGCGGTATGCTTGGCACTTGCAGATTCATACAGCGGTATGCTTGGCACTTGCAGATTCATACAGCGGTATGCTTGGCACTTGCAGATTCATACAGCGGTATGCTTGGCACTTGCAGATTCATACAGCGGTATGCTTGGCACTTGCAGATTCATACAGCGGTATGCTTGCCACTTGCAGATTCATACAGCGGTATGCTTGGCACTTGCAGATTCATACAGCGGTATGCTTGGCACTTGCAGATTCATACAGCGGTATGCTTGGCACTTGCAGATTCATACAGCGGTATGCTTGGCACTTGCAGATTCATACAGCGGTATGCTTGGCACTTGCAGATTCATACAGCGGTATGCTTGGCACTTGCAGATTCATACAGCGGTATGCTTGGCACTTGCAGATTCATACAGCGGTATGCTTGGCACTTGCAGATTCATACAGCGGTATGCTTGGCACTTGCAGATTCATACAGCGGTATGCTTGGCACTGTTGCAGATTCATACAGCGGTATGCTTGGCACTTGCAGATTCATACAGCGGTATGCTTGGCACTGTTGCAGATTCATACAGCGGTATGCTTGGCACTGTTGCAGATTCATACAGCGGTATGCTTGGCACACTTGCAGATTCATACAGCGGTATGCTTGGCATTGTTGCAGATTCATACAGCGGTATGCTTGGCACTGTTGCAGATTCATACAGCGGTATGCTTGGCACACTTGCAGATTCATACAGCGGTATGCTTGGCACTTGCAGATTCATACAGCGGTATGCTTGGCACTGTTGCAGATTCATACAGCGGTATGCTTGGCACTTGCAGATTCATACAGCGGTATGCTTGGCACTGTTGCAGATTCATACAGCGGTGCCCGGTGCCATTCCTGCAGAGCTCCATGGCGAAGGGTCTTCTGTGCTGTGGCCTGGCCGCCTGCTCTTTGGACCACAAGGATGCCAACGCCTCCGTCATGAAGTTCCTCAATGACTTCATCGGGGCTGCTAGAGAGAAAGAGGTCTGTGTTGATGTGTGTGTGTGTGTGTGTGTGTATTTGTGTGTGTGTGCGTGCGTGCGTGTGTTTGTGTGTGTGTGTGTGTGTGTGTGTTTTGTGTGTGCATGTGTGTGTGTATATGTGTGCATATGTGTGTGTGTGCGTGTGTGTGTGTGTGTGTGTGTGTGTGTGTTTTGTGTGTGCATGTGTGTGTGTATGTGTGCATATGTGTGTGTGTGTCTGTGTCTGTGTGTGTGTGTATTTGCATGTGTATGCTTGTAGTTTAGTGTGTGCTTGTGTATTTGTAAAGAATGAGGTGCCGGGGTCGATTGAAATACTGACTGAAAATAAAAAGGTGTGGACAGCAACCGTGTATTTGTGAGAGAGAGAGAGTGAAAGGAGGGGGAGGGATGGGAAGGGAAGAGAGCAAAGAGACAGATATGTCATCCTCTGAATATGCAAACCCTGTAATAACTTGTTTACAACAAACTTTTAAATAATGCTTGCACGCACACACACACACACACACACACACACACACACACACACACACACACACACACACACACACACACACACACACACACACACACACACACACACACACACACACACACACACACACACACCATTATTTCATGTAAATACCAATGTTTCCACTCACACTTACTCACTCACTCACTCACTCACCCACCCACCCACCCACTCCATGGTGTGTGTACAGGATCGAGAGGACTTTGAGGAGCGGCGATCACTGGTGAAGGAGCTGCTGAAAGACCATGGGCAGGCCCTAGTCATGGCCGCCATCAATGCCGTCCTCTTCTGCCTGCCTTCCTATATGATCCCCGACGTGGCGGAAGTCCTGTACCAGCTGGCCCTGGTGGATCGCATGGTGAGTGATCTGCCCCTGTCTGTCTGTGTGTGTGTGTTTGTGTGTTGTGTGTTGGGTGTGTGTATGTGTGTGTGTATGCGTGCATGTGTGTGTGCATGCCAGTGTGCGCGCTTGTGAGCGTGTGTGTGTGTGTGTGTGTGTGTGTGTGTGTGTGTTGTATGTTGTTTGTGTGTGTGTGTGTGTGTGTGTTGTATGTTGTTTGTGTGTGTGTGTGTGTGTGTGTGTTTATATGTATGTGTTTTTGTGTGTGTGTGGGTATGTGTGTGTGTGTGTGTGCATGTGTGTTTGTGTGCGTGTGTATATGGCCTTGGCTCAGAAATGGCGTCGAACTGTACTTTTCGCCGACTCACTGCATTCAAGTGCAGATTTCTCAAAGCAGAATTGCTTAATGTGAACGGAAAGAGAATTTTTACATCCAAGACATGCGTGCTGTCACCCTCGCTCTTCACGCTGTACACCGCCGACTGTTGCCTCAGGGATCTCATGAACCTGCTGCTGAAGTTCACAGATGACACATCCCTGTCAGGTCTCATCCTGAAGAAGAACGAATCGGCGTACAGAAATGCCGTGGAGAAACTGGCGCGACGACAACTTCCTGGAGCTGAACGTGACCAAGACCAAGGAGCTCATCATAGACTTTCGATGAGACAACAAGACCACGGTCGATCCCATTTTCATCAAGGGCGAACCAGTCGAGATGGTTGATACATACAAATATCTGGGCACCATCATCGATAACCAGCTCGATTGGTCACCGAACGTGGACGCCGTGTGCAAGCGGGCGAACCAGAGGCTTTTCTTCTTGAGAAAGCTGCGGCAGTTTCGCGTCAACCCTGAGATTCTCCACCTCTTCTACCAGGCGACGATTGAGAGCGTCGTCTCCTTCAACCAGCTGTGTTACCACAGCAGTGTGAGGAAGGGCGACATGGAGAGGCTGGAGAAGGTCGTGGAGGAAGCCGGCGCCATCACTGGCTCCGACCTCCAGCCTCTCAGTGATCGCTACCCCAGTGTGGCCCTGAGGAAGATGGGCAAGATTCGATCTGACGACCGCCACCCTCTGCACCAGGCATTCGCGTCATGCGAACCCACTCGTGAATCCTCACGTCGCCTGAGGTGCTGGCCTGCCAGAACAAACCGCATGAGGGATTCGTTCCTCCCGACAGCCATCCGTCTCTTCAACGAGTCCCGGTGAATGGGTAGTATGCATGAAGATTGTTGTGAGACTTGACGTGAATGTGGGACCAGGAGTGACGCGAACTGTGACTGAAGAGTGGGTGATGTGAACTGTGACTGTGAGGATGAGTGATGAGAGTTGTGACTATGTGACCAGGATTGATGTGACATATGACGGAGAGATTGGAGTAAAGTGAACTGGGACTACGAGGACTTGTAGTGCTGTGAACTGTGACAGAAAGGACTATGAATGGTGTGAACTATGTCTGTAACAACAAGGATTAACATGTGAGAGTGTGTGTGTGTGGGGTGGGGGTGGGGGGGGGGGGGGTTGCATGCGTTATGCGTTGATGATCGTGTATGTGTTATGTGTGCTGTGCGAGTGTGGTTGTTGATGTGCATGCAGGATGATGAACATGATGGGGGGGGGGGGGGGGGGGGGGGTGTTATTGTACATGTGTTATGGATGAAGATCGGGTATGTGTTATTGCGTGACGATGATTGTTTGATGTGCATGCTTGTGTCTTTGTTCCTTCTGTGATTACTTGTTTTGGTGTAAAATGTTTCTCTATTAAATTGAATTGCCTCTGATGGACTCCATAACTTGAGCGATATGATTGAGTTAATTAATGTTGAACTGTTTTTGTTTTTGTATGTATGTATTATGTTTTTGCCACCGACAAAACGAATTTCCTTGTGATCAATGAGGACAATAAAGTATCTTGTATCTTGTATCTTGTATCTTGTATCTAATCTTTCTGTTTTCACTTTAAATGAATTTCCGTTGTCGCTAGTTTGTTCTCTGCGATTTTTTTTTTGCGGAAAATCGGCCGTATTTTTCCGATTTTTACCGGACAATTTCCGATGGGTATCTTCATATCGTTTTTTTGTGCAGTTCCTCTGGCCTAAACACCTCAAAATAAAGTTTGTGGGTTCTAGAAATGTTGACGAATTCCGTGATTATTTTGCAAACGAAAAATTTTGCGTACGCGCCGCGCATTTGCCAAGAGAAAATGAGGCGTAGTTCATAATGAATTGTCGTAAAAGAAACAGTGGAACTTCTTTTTGTTATTATTAATCCGCCATTATACATCTTTATTATTTTACTCAAAGTTTTTGTTGAGACTATGTTAGAGTAACATTTGCTGGGTTAAAATTTGAGGTCAGCGCGATGGTTTCCACAGAACTGGTCTACATTGGTGAAATGTGCGAGTTTGCTGTAAGACAAAAAGTTATGAACTACATTTTGATCGGATGGATACTAAATCAGAAATGCGGATGCGACCTCATTCCTTTGTCTTCGACGTGAAAGCATCACAGCGTGGGATTCTGCTTGGAAAAAAAATCAACAATGTCTGCCTCAGGCGGAGAGAAAGAAATTAAATGTTTTGCTGTAACTTTTGTTGACAGCGTTATGAACTGATTTGCCATAAACATTTGCTTGTATTTCATTTATTTCTCAAACAGCACTGTTGCTTGTTGTCTTGTTTTGTTTCACAAATGAGTGCACGTGGTTTTGGCTGGTTTGGAGCCAATTCAATTTGCAATCAACGGGTAAAAAATAAGTTTTTGTTATCGATTTGTCGTAGGGTTATGAACTCAGATTTTCAGAGTACTATTTCACGAAAAGTTGTTGATAAAATCGTTAATTTCCTGCTTTCACCGATAATTTAAAGTAAGGAAGTGATTCGCGTGTTTTGTCACTCGATAGCCACGGCAATGTCTCATGTCGATGTAGTTCATAACTTTTCCACAACAAAAAATTTGCCTGCCACTTGCGGACCCTAAATCAGCAATTTTTGAAAGCATTATATGTTTAAATTGTGAAAACTAGATGGAATTTTTATTATCCAAAGTTGATTTTTCATCTTAGTTGATCAGATGAAAATTTTATTGTAGGGTTACTTAAACTGGTGTAGTTCATAACCATTCTGTAAACCCGAGTCAGTAGTATTGACTCTGGCACAGTTCGCAATGAATGCGAAATAGGCTTGACCCTTGGCATTACAGCCTTGCGCCAAAAATAGTTAGTTCTGATACTATTTTTCTCTCCACTTTTTACAGAAATCATTCAGATGTAAAAACTTGGTTCCATTTCAACACAAACATTTTATTGTATCGAATAAACGCTTGTTTGTTGTCTCAACAAGAGTAAGTTAAGAGTTTTGTGCGAAATAGTCTTAGAACTACTTTAACGGCGTATATCAGGGAGCACATCGGCTATCCCACAAGCCTCTCGTGTGACCTCCGCTTGCATAAATTGGCCAAAAACCTTCCATCACGTGATGTGAACTGTGCTAGAGATACTTTTGCCGGTAGGCGAAATCTCTAGTTTACTAGAATGGTTCATAACCTTACAGCAAGTTCTTGAAACTTATTGCTGTGAAGTTATGAACAAAGGCCAAATGTTCCACTATGCCATTGATTGTATTATTTTGTAGGGAAACTTTTAACTATCTCCAGTTTACAATCTGGAACTACTGTTAATCTTACCTTTAGCGTCAGTTACTTGTGCATATTCATTGCATAACCTTACAGCAGATGTCTGCATTATAATTTGTGTAGAGTTATGAACTAAGGTCAAAGTTATGCCCTTTATTTTAATGGACATGTTTCTAACTGTGACCTCTTTTTGTGCAAAAATCAGAGCCTCCAACTTCTCTCTGTTGGTCAATTTTTAATTTCTTATCACAATTTGGGTTTCCAAACCTCTGTCTGAAAACATTGCATGTCGTAAGGTTATGAACAATTTCCTTATTTGCCTTACTATATCCTTCCAAAATGTGTTTACAACTTCAAAAAGCATTATTTTTGGTCTGTCACTTGGATGAGCTTGTTTCTAAACATTTTTAGGGCATTTTAAAGGCATGGCTGTCAATTATTTTGAATTATTGGTCATTGGTGCTGTAATGTTATGTACTATTACAATTTTTTAGCGATAACTTGTGATTGTTTTAAAGTACACGAAATTCAAAGGCATTGTTGTTATCCTCATCCAATATGTGTGTTTTGGGTGTATGAATCATGTCTGAGCTATGCAGCATTTAGATACCAGTTCATAAAAACTAAATTTGTCCCGCTGTAAAGTTATTAACAAATGAGACCAATTAGTGATTTTGCTGTTTGCTGTTGGTGTAGAAATTTGAATTTTCCCTAAATGATTGCCACATGATAACACATTTTGCATTATATGGTGATTAAGTTGATTTGCTCTTTANNNTTGCAGATTCATACAGCGGTATGCTTGGCACTTGCAGATTCATACAGCGGTATGCTTGGCACTTGCAGATTCATACAGCAGTATGCTTGGCACTTGCAGATTCATACAGCGGTATGCTTGGCACTTGCAGATTCATACAGCGGTATGCTTGGCACTTGCAGATTCATACAGCAGTATGCTTGGCACTTGCAGATTCATACAGCGGTATGCTTGGCACTTGCAGATTCATACAGCGGTATGCTTGGCACTTGCAGATTCATACAGCGGTATGCTTGGCACTTGCAGATTCATACAGCGGTATGCTTGGCACTTGCAGATTCATACAGCGGTATGCTTGGCACTTGCAGATTCATACAGCGGTATGCTTGGCACTTGCAGATTCATACAGCAGTATGCTTGGCACTTGCAGATTCATACAGCGGTATGCTTGGCACTTGCAGATTCATACAGCGGTATGCTTGGTTCTTGCAGATTCATACAGTGGTATGCTTGGCACTTGCAGATTCATACAGCGGTATGCTTGGCACTTGCAGATTCATACAGCGGTATGCTTGGCACTTGCAGATTCATACAGCGGTATGCTTGGCACTGTTGCAGATTCATACAGCGGTATGCTTGGCACTTGCAGATTCATACAGCGGTATGCTTGACACTTGCAGATTCATACAGCGGTATGCTTGGCACTGTTGCAGATTCATAAAGCGGTATGCTTGCCACTTGCAGATTCATACAGCGGTATGCTTGGCACTTGCAGATTCATACAGCGGTATGCTTGGCACTGTTGCAGATTCATACAGCGGTATGCTTGGCACTTGCAGATTCATACAGTGGTATGCTTGGCACTTGCAGATTCATACAGCGGTGCCCGGTGCCATTCCTGCAGAGCTCCATGGCGAAGGGTCTTCTGTGCTGTGGCCTGGCCGCCTGCTCTTTGGACCACAAGGATGCCAACGCCTCCGTCATGAAGTTCCTCAATGACTTCATCGGGGCTGCTAGAGAGAAAGAGGTCTGTGTTGATGTGTGTGTGTGTGTGTGTGTGTATTTGTGTGTGTGTGCGTGCGTGCGTGTGTTTGTGTGTGGGCGTGTGTGTGTGTGTGTGTATGTATTTGTGTGTGTGCGTGTGTTTGTGTGTGTGTCTGTGTGTGTGCGTGCGTGTGTGTGTGTGTGTGTGTGTTTGTGTGTGTGCGTGTGTGTGTGTATATGTGTGCATATGTGTGTGTGAGTGTGTGTGTGTGTGTGTGCGTGTGTGTGTGCATGTGTGTGTGTATGTGTGCATATGTGTGTCTGTGTGTGTCTGTGTGTGTGTGTGTGTGTGTATTTGCATGTGTATGCTTGTAGTTTAGTGTGTGCTTGTGTATTTGTAAAGAATGAGGTGCCGGGGTCGGTTGAAATACTGACTGAAAATAAAAAGGTGTGGACAGCAACCGTGTATTTGTGAGAGAGAGAGAGTGAAAGGAGGGGGAGGGATGGGAAGGGAAGAGAGCAAAGAGACAGATATGTCATCCTCTGAATATGCAAACCCTGTAATAACTTGTTTACAACAAACTTTTAAATAATGCTTGCACGCACACACACACACACACACACACACACACACACACACACACACACACACACACACACACACACACACACACACACACACACACACACACACACACACACACACACACACACACACACCATTATTTCATGTAAATACCAATGTTTCCACTCACACTTACTCACTCACTCACTCACCCACCCACCCACCCACTCCATGGTGTGTGTACAGGATCGAGAGGACTTTGAGGAGCGGCGATCACTGGTGAAGGAGCTGCTGAAAGACCATGGGCAGGCCCTAGTCATGGCCGCCATCAATGCCGTCCTCTTCTGCCTGCCTTCCTATATGATCCCCGACGTGGCGGAAGTCCTGTACCAGCTGGCCCTGGTGGATCGCATGGTGAGTGATCTGCCCCTGTCTGTCTGTGTGTGTGTGTTTGTGTGTTGTGTGTTGGGTGTGTGTATGTGTGTGTGTATGCGTGCATGTGTGTGTGCATGCCAGTGTGCGCGCTTGTGAGCGTGTGTGTGTGTGTGTGTGTGTGTGTGTGTGTGTGTTGTATGTTGTTTGTGTGTGTGTGTGTGTGTGTGTTGTATGTTGTTTGTGTGTGTGTGTGTGTGTGTGTGTTTATATGTATGTGTTTTTGTGTGTGTGTGGGTATGTGTGTGTGTGTGTGTGCATGTGTGTTTGTGTGCGTGTGTATATGGCCTTGGCTCAGAAATGGCGTCGAACTGTACTTTTCGCCGACTCACTGCATTCAAGTGCAGATTTCTCAAAGCAGAATTGCTTAATGTGAACGGAAAGAGAATTTTTACATCCAAGACATGCGTGCTGTCACCCTCGCTCTTCACGCTGTACACCGCCGACTGTTGCCTCAGGGATCTCATGAACCTGCTGCTGAAGTTCACAGATGACACATCCCTGTCAGGTCTCATCCTGAAGAAGGACGAATCGGCGTACAGAAATGCCGTGGAGAAACTGGCGCGACGACAACTTCCTGGAGCTGAACGTGACCAAGACCAAGGAGCTCATCATAGACTTTCGATGAGGCAACAAGACCACGGTCGATCCCATTTTCATCAAGGGCGAACCAGTCGAGATGGTTGATACATACAAATATCTGGGCACCATCATCGATAACCAGCTCGATTGGTCACCGAACGTGGACGCCGTGTGCAAGCGGGCGAACCAGAGGCTTTTCTTCTTGAGAAAGCTGCGGCAGTTTCGCGTCAACCCTGAGATTCTCCACCTCTTCTACCAGGCGACGATTGAGAGCGTCGTCTCCTTCAACCAGCTGTGTTACCACAGCAGTGTGAGGAAGGGCGACATGGAGAGGCTGGAGAAGGTCGTGGAGGAAGCCGGCGCCATCACTGGCTCCGACCTCCAGCCTCTCAGTGATCGCTACCCCAGTGTGGCCCTGAGGAAGATGGGCAAGATTCGATCTGACGACCGCCACCCTCTGCACCAGGCATTCGCGTCATGCGAACCCACTCGTGAATCCTCACGTCGCCTGAGGTGTTGGCCTGCCAGAACAAACCGCATGAGGGATTCGTTCCTCCCGACAGCCATCCGTCTCTTCAACGAGTCCCGGTGAATGGGTAGTATGCATGAAGATTGTTGTGAGACTTGACGTGAATGTGGGACCAGGAGTGACGCGAACTGTGACTGAAGAGTGGGTGATGTGAACTGTGACTGTGAGGATGAGTGATGAGAGTTGTGACTATGTGACCAGGATTGATGTGACATATGACGGAGAGATTGGTGTAAAGTGAACTGGGACTACGAGGACTTGTAGTGCTGTGAACTGTGACAGAAAGGACTATGAATGGTGTGAACTATGTCTGTAACAACAAGGATTAACATGTGAGAGTGTGTGTGTATGTGGGGGGGGGGGGGGGGGGGGGGGGGGTGCATGCGTTTTGCGTTGATGATCGTGTATGTGTTATGTGTGCTGTGCGAGTGTGGTTGTTGATGTGCATGCAGGATGATGAACATGATGGGGGGGGGGGGGGGGGGGGGGGGGGGGGGTGTTCTTGTACATGTGTTATGGATGAAGATCGGGTATGTGTTATTGCGTGACGATGATTGTTTGATGTGCATGCTTGTGTCTTTGTTCCTTCTGTGATTACTTGTTTTGGTGTAAAATGTTTCTCTATTAAATTGAATTGCCTCTGATGGACTCCATAACTTGAGCGATATGATTGAGTTAATTAATGTTGAACTGTTTTTGTTTTTGTATGTATGTATTATGTTTTTGCCACCGACAAAACGAATTTCCTTGTTATCAATGAGGACAATAAAGTATCTTGTATCTTGTATCTTGTATCTTGTATCTAATCTTTCTGTTTTCACTTTAAATGAATTTCCGTTGTCGCTAGTTTGTTCTCTGCGATTTTTTTTTTGCGGAAAATCGGCCGTATTTTTCCGATTTTTACCGGACAATTTCCGATGGGTATCTTCATATCGTTTTTTTGTGCAGTTCCTCTGGCCTAAACACCTCAAAATAAAGTTTGTGGGTTCTAGAAATGTTGACGAATTCCGTGATTATTTTGCAAACGAAAAATTTTGCGTACGCGCCGCGCATTTGCCAAGAGAAAATGAGGCGTAGTTCATAATGAATTGTCGTAAAAGAAACAGTGGAACTTCTTTTTGTTATTATTAATCCGCCATTATACATCTTTATTATTTTACTCAAAGTTTTTGTTGAGACTATGTTAGAGTAACATTTGCTGGGTTAAAATTTGAGGTCAGCGCGATGGTTTCCACAGAACTGGTCTACATTGGTGAAATGTGCGAGTTTGCTGTAAGACAAAAAGTTATGAACTACATTTTGATCGGATGGATACTAAATCAGAAATGCGGATGCGACCTCATTCCTTTGTCTTCGACGTGAAAGCATCACAGCGTGGGATTCTGCTTGGAAAAAAAATCGACAATGTCTGCCTCAGGCGGAGAGAAAGAAATTAAATGTTTTGCTGTAACTTTTATGAACTGATTTGCCATAAACATTTGCTTGTATTTCATTTATTTCTCAAACAGCACTGTTGCTTGTTGTCTTGTTTTGTTTCACAAATGAGTGCACGTGGTTTTGGCTGGTTTGGAGCCAATTCAATTTGCAATCAACGGGTAAAAAATAAGTTTTTGTTATCGATTTGTCGTAGGGTTATGAACTCAGATTTTCAGAGTACTATTTCACGAAAAGTTGTTGATAAAATCGTTAATTTCCTGCTTTCACCGATAATTTAAAGTAAGGAAGTGATTCGCGTGTTTTCTCACTCGATAGCCACGGCAATGTCTCATGTCGATGTAGTTCATAACTTTTCCACAAAAAATGTGCCTGCCACTTGCGGACCCTAAATCAGCAATTTTTGAAAGCATTATATGTTTAAATTGTGAAAACTAGATGGAATTTTTATTATCCAAAGTTGATTTTTCATCTTAGTTGATCAGATGAAAATTTTATTGTAGGGTTACTTAAACTGGTGTAGTTCATAACCATTCTGTAAACCCGAGTCAGTAGTATTGACTCTGGCACAGTTCGCAATGAATGCGAAATAGGCTTGACCCTTGGCATTACAGCCTTGCGCCAAAAATAGTTAGTTCTGATACTATTTTTCTCTCCACTTTTTACAGAAATCATTCAGATGTAAAAACTTGGTTCCATTTCAACACAAACATTTTATTGTATCGAATAAACGCTTGTTTGTTGTCTCAACAAGAGTAAGTTAAGAGTTTTGTGCGAAATAGTCTTAGAACTACTTTAACGGCGTATATCAGGGAGCACATCGGCTATCCCACAAGCCTCTCGTGTGACCTCCGCTTGCATAAATTGGCCAAAAACCTTCCATCACGTGATGTGAACTGTGCTAGAGATACTTTTGCCGGTAGGCGAAATCTCTAGTTTACTAGAATGGTTCATAACCTTACAGCAAGTTCTTGAAACTTATTGCTGTGAAGTTATGAACAAAGGCCAAATGTTCCACTATGCCATTGATTGTATTATTTTGTAGGGAAACTTTTAACTATCTCCAGTTTACAATCTGGAACTACTGTTAATCTTACCTTTAGCGTCAGTTACTTGTGCATATTCATTGCATAACCTTACAGCAGATGTCTGCATTATAATTTGTGTAGAGTTATGAACTAAGGTCAAAGTTATGCCCTTTATTTTAATGGACATGTTTCTAACTGTGACCTCTTTTTGTGCAAAAATCAGAGCCTCCAACTTCTCTCTGTTGGTCAATTTTTAATTTCTTATCACAATTTGGGTTTCCAAACCTCTGTCTGAAAACATTGCATGTCGTAAGGTTATGAACAATTTCCTTATTTGCCTTACTATATCCTTCCAAAATGTGTTTACAACTTCAAAAAGCATTATTTTTGGTCTGTCACTTGGATGAGCTTGTTTCTTAACATTTTTAGGGCATTTTAAAGGCATGGCTGTCAATTATTTTGAATTATTGGTCATTGGTGCTGTAATGTTATGTACTATTACAATTTTTTAGCGATAACTTGTGATTGTTTTAAAGTACACGAAATTCAAAGGCATTGTTGTTATCCTCATCCAATATGTGTGTTTTGGGTGTATGAATCATGTCTGAGCTATGCAGCATTTAGATACCAGTTCATAAAAACTAAATTTGTCCCGCTGTAAAGTTATGAACAAATGAGACCAATTAGTGATTTTGCGGTTTGCTGTTGGTGTAGAAATTTGAATTTTCCCTAAATGATTGCCACATGATAACACATTTTGCATTATATGGTGATTAAGTTGATTTGCTCTTTAACCCTATCTGTGTCAGGCCATTGTTCCCCAAATGTCACAGCTTTTTTGCCGTAAATGGGTAGGTCTCAATATGATGCAATGATACCACAACAAATAAAGGAAGACCCAACAAACTATATATATTCTGAAAGCTCTGATAATGAGCAATTTATTTATGCAATTGGTTTTGACAAACATGCATTGTGACCCCCCAAAAAAATTTTGATAATGCAACATGCTGATTTATGTTTTTTTAATTTTTCAAGTATATCCTCACCCATGCTAACTAATAAGTGATATGATGATCAAATTTTTACTTCAAAAGGTCATAAAAATATATATCTAACTGACATAAGAAAAAAATTGGTCTCAGTTTACCCCTACCCATGAATGTGGCAGCTGATCTGACTACGTTGAGAAGTAAATCACTTATTATTTGAATTAAATATTAAAAAACTTCTATATAAGCATATTTCTACATGCCATATCAAAGAAAACACATTAGAAAACATCCTCATAAGAAAGAATAGTTTTTATATCAAGAAAAGAATAATTGTTGCATATGCATTCATGACATTCACATAGATAAATTTTTTATGTACAAACACTCATTCATCATTCATACAAATACTACTGAATAGACAAATGCAAGAATAATGCTCTACATCAGCCTATCAACATCTGCTATGTATTTGAAAAAAGAAACTGTCATATTTCAAGGAAAATTGAAGATACAATAATTACAAAGTAGAGTAAGAAAACAGGTGAAAATGGATAGGTCAGCTTCAAGAGTCAACCATGCAGCAACTCAGTATGTGGTCCAACCCTGCATCATCAAAGAATACTGCGAAGTACAGTGTAGGTGCAGAGTTTCTAGGGGGCTCACTTCTGGGTCCAGGGTGTCTGACACGGAATTCTATAACATCAGTTCTTGACACAGTCTCTGGAGCATCAACAACATGCCACTGAGGTGCTGCTAGCGTACCCGCACTTGATTCATCGTTTGACTCGAACTTGCATGATCACTGTCATCCGAGCTCTGCATTTCAGCTGCATCGAAGTCAGAGTCGAAATTCTCATCATACACATCAACATCACTCTCATTTTCTTCACTAATGTCTCTTGATAGAACTTGAAATATGCCAGATCGCTGTCGAAACCGGCTACCCTCGCCTGATGGTCCCGGTTGCTCCGCCATCTTTGTTTACAAAATTCACGTTCTCGATCGTCGCTCAAGAATACATTGCTTCACCACACCAGGCTGAGCGCACAGATAGCCGAGAACTCTTAGCAGGGCCATCTGCTATAGATAACACGTGCTTGGGTCACAAGCCTATTCACAGCCATTCCTCTGATCGAAAATACCTCTCCGCCTCTTCAAGGAGTACCTCGATCTCAATCTAAACACGTGTCTACTTCGACTCAATATGACTAAAAACTGTAAAAAAACGATGTATAAATTAGTTTTTGTGTCTAAAGCAATGCCATTTTACTTTAATTTGATCGTTTTCATCAATCGACGTCTATTTCTTTCGTTGTATCAATAGTATCGCGTCTCCGCACACTCGATGTAGATCTGTGATGGATGGGTGTGTCTCGTTCATGTTGACTGACAACGGTGTGAACAGAAAAAACAAACTAAAAATAGGTTGTTCCTTGGAAAATTCTGACTTAGGGTTTTATTGGTTCTACATTGGTGAAATAAATTACAGTAACTCGTACTAACGGATCAGAAGTGCAGTATCGGAGATATGATACTAAAAATAAACCAGGCCGAAATTTCGGCCTGAGCACTCTGGCGGCAGCGCTTTGGGCCGAAATTTCGGCCCTGTGACACTTGCTGGGTTAATGTGGTTTATATTTTAGTTTTTTTTACTTTTGGTACACTGTAAAACCTTCTTTTTTACAAAAGTTGCTACATCATCCTGGTATTCAACAAAATTGCTTGCAGGACCACTCTAAAATCTGCTCCCAGTGTTAGCTGGTTGATGCATTCTAATTAAACATATATTTGACTGATAAGACCGTGATTTTTAGCTGTTTATAACAAGGGCCACTCTCAATGCTGTAAGGTTATGAACTGCTAGAAAGAGTTTTATTTTCTGCAGCTCGGTTCAGTCAATTTTCTAGAGTTTTAGTGCAGAGCCTATTACTGTAGCTTGTTTATCGATATCAGCTGAAATTCTGAAGTGATGTGGCCTAAATTCCTTGTTTATGATCAATTTAATCAAGTGACTTGATGTAAGGGTTATGAACAACGTTTAAATACGTTTTCGTCCACTGTGTGGCCAATAAATGTCCGTTTCGTTTCAAATTTGTTGCGTTGGCTTTGTCATCTTTTTCTTTTTCTTCTGCAGTTCACAAAACCTAAAAAGTCAAAACAAAAATATATGTCCGGTTTTTAGACACCAATTCTGAGCCATGGCCATATGTTTGTGTGCGTAACTGTCATTATGTCTGTCGGTGCATATGTACGACTGAGTGTATATTTCTGTCTGTATGCCTGTGTATCTGCTGGCATGAGGGATGTATGAGTGCATCTCTTTCTTCATCTCTTGTATCATCTGCAGTTCCTTCCTACATTTATGTACATCAATCAATGCTGTGGCCTGTCGCCTACATTTATGTACACCAATCAATGCTGTGGCCTGTCACCTACATTTATGTACACCAATCAATGCTGTGGCCTGTCGCCTACATTTATGTACACCAATCAATGCTGTGGCCTGTCACCTACATTTATGTACACCAATCAATGCTGTGGCCTGTCACCTACAGTGGTCCCCAGCTGCAGTGTCTTTCCCACACACCTCTCCTAGGTTGAGTCCACTAGAGTGGCCCGTTATCAGATGTCTTTCCCACACACCTCTCCTAGGTTGAGTCCACTAGAGTGGCCCGTTATCAGATGTCTTTCCCACACACCTCTCCTAGGTTGAGTCCACTAGAGTGGCCGTTATCAGATGTCTTTCCCACACACCTCTCCTAGATTGAGTCCACTAGAGTGGCCGTTATCAGATGTCTTTCCCACACACCTCTCCTAGGTCGAGTCCACTAGAGTGGCCCGTTATCAGATGTCTTTCCCACACACCTCTCCTACGTCGAGTCCACTAGAGTGGCCGTTATCAGATGTCTTTCCCACACACCTCTCCTAGGTCGAGTCCACTAGAGTGGCCGTTATCAGATGTCTTTCCCACACACCTCTCCTAGGTCGAGTCCACTAGAGTGGCCCATTATCAGATGTCTTTCCCACACACCTCTCCTAGGTCGAGTCCACTAGAGTGGCCGTTATCAGATGTCTTTCCCACACACCTCTCCTAGGTCGAGTCCCCTAGAGTGGCCGTTATCAGATGTCTTTCCCACACACCTCTCCTAGGTCGAGTCCACTAGAGTGGCCGTTATCAGATGTCTTTCCCACACACCTCTCCTAGGTCGAGTCCACTAGAGTGGCCCGTTATCAGATGTCTTTCCCACACACCTCTACTAGATCGAGTCCACTAGAGTGGCCCGTTATCAGATGTCTTTCCCACACACCTCTCCTAGGTCGAGTCCACTAGAGTGGCCCGTTATCAGATGTCTTTCCCACACACCTCTACTAGATCGAGTCCACTAGAGTGGCCCGTTATCAGATGTCTTTCCCACACACCTCTCCTAGGTCGAGTCCACTAGAGTGGCCGTTATCAGATGTCTTTCCCACACACCTCTCCTAGGTCGAGTCCACTAGAGTGGCCCATTATCAGATGTCTTTCCCACACACCTCTCCTAGGTCGAGTCCACTAGAGTGGCCGTTATCAGATGTCTTTCCCTCACACCTCTCCTAGGTCGAGTCCACTAGAGTGGCCCGTTATTAGATGTCTTTCCCACACACCTCTACTAGATCGAGTCCACTAGAGTGGCCGTTATCAGATGTCTTTCCCACACACCTCTCCTAGGTCGAGTCCACTAGAGTGGCCCGTTATCAGATGTCTTTCCCACACACCTCTCCTAGGTTGAGTCCACTAG
This sequence comes from Theodoxus fluviatilis, assembly GCA_034096865.1. Lineage (NCBI taxonomy): Eukaryota > Metazoa > Mollusca > Gastropoda > Cycloneritida > Neritidae > Theodoxus > Theodoxus fluviatilis. Next base: position 38,990 of record JAWQFJ010000234.1, on the reverse strand, counting down.
AGCGGCCCGTTATCAGATGTCTTTCCCACACACCTCTCCTAGGTTGAGTCCACTAGAGTGGCCCGTTATCAGATGTCTTTCCCAGTCTATTCCTGAGGCATGAGCCTCTCCTGTCACACCCTGTGGGGGTTCTGCCTGTGTATTGGGAACTGTGCTAGCTGCTGAGGGAGGAGCTGTGTGAGGGTTGGCACTGGTTCTGTTGCAGAGTTTTTGTTTGTGGCTGGAGAGCACACTGAAGGCGCTGCCCAAAGAAGGCAGTGGCGGTGCCATTACTGCCACCTACAAACAACTCGCAGACTTCCACAAGTCTGTCACCAGGTTTGTCCCCATCTTCCTCCCTCTCGTCCACCTCTTCTGCTTCTGCTGTGCTGCCCATTCTCTGTCTCTCTTGGATTTTTTAATAATAATTTAAAATTATTTCTTGTAAACTTTTAAAGATGTTTATTCGCTACTTTTTCTACCGTCTCTTTTTCTGTCTTTTTGAGAGAAAAAAATTAGACCAATTAGAATCGTTTTCTTCTCTGCCATTTTTTGACTCACATACGAAGCAAAAGTGAGTCTATGTACTCACCTTCAGAGGCTAGTGGACAACTGGACACCTCTTCTGAACTTCTTCGAGGAGGAAGTGAAATCGAGTCAGTCATCATCATCATCAGTGGATGCAAGGCTGGTGTCATACACTATACCGAAGAAATCTCATTCTTCAAAAGCTTCCTGTTCTTCCGCTACAACTCTCAAGACGAGCAGCACTGCAGCTACTCCTGGGATAAAGAGGAAGTCTGCTGCAGAGACCACCAGTGAGCCACCAGGCAAAAAGCCAGCTGTGTCAAAAGGGGATGTTCAAGGCAAGAAAGGATCTTTGCTGCCCTGTCCAACCAGGTGATGCTTACCTACACCGTTTTCCTCAAGGCAGTTGTTCCTGTGTACGAGAGTACCAACAGGAAACTACAGGCGGAGAAACCACTCATACATGTATTGAGAGAAATTCTTCTGGGTCTGCTCAGCAATATCCTCTCAAAGTTCATTGTCCCCTCTGCACTGAAATCAAAAAATCCTTATGAAGTGGACTACAGAAAGAGAGATAATCAGAAGGAGGATGCACATGTCTTTGTTGGGGCAGCAGCTTCTGCCATTCTTGAAACGATGTTACCTGAAGACCAAGCTGCGTTCTATGGAAGTGTCCGGCAGTACTACATGTCAGCTTGTGATTACATGATAGCCAGGTTCCCTTTCAGAGACCCTGTTTTGATTCATGCGCGGGCTGCTGACACCACCCAGACAGCTTCGTCATCATGGCAGGACATCCTCTTCTTCATCAAAAAGTTTCCATGCCTTGTTCTGAAGCTTGATGAAGAGGACCCATGTTTTCCCTCGCATTGTGTCTTCACGCTGGGACCTGTATGCCTTAAGTTAAACTAAAAGCTAACAAAAGCGAGAGATTTTTGCGGACAATGCCGGGAATAAGCAGAATATGCACACCAACACTCAAATAATACATAATTTTGATTATAATTTTCATTATAGTTAATACTGAGTGTTGTATACGTAATAAGAAAGATGTTTTACTTGTGAGAAAGAGGATTAGAAATAAAATAAAGGTTTTAACTGTAAGATGTATGATATACAGACATATTTTAATACAAATAGAAAAGAAACAGTAAAAATAGGGACGCTGTAGGAGAGAAAGTATGAACACATTTTTCATTGCCATTGATTTGTTTGTTGTTGATATTTTGAGTTAATGATCAATGCATAGGTATTAACATTCATACACTCTCTCTCTCTCTCCCTCTCTCTCTCTCTCTTTCTCTCTTTATATTTCTTTCTTTCTCTCTCTCTCTCATTTACAAAATACAGATTGATGAATGAGAGAGATGGAGGGAGAGGGGTTGAGGAGAGAGAGTAGGAACACATTTTTTCATTGCCATTGATTTATTTGTTGTTGTTGATATTTACTAATTTAGAGGTAATAATTTTGAGATATTTACCTCGTGTCACAAAAACATAGTAAGACATTACTCCCATACACACATATATGTATCACACATTCTCACATTCACATTACCACCACCCCACCTACAATGAAACATGCACATGCAATGTAACACACACTCACGCACACACACATGACTGATGGAAAAAAACAAAACAAAGTAGAGATATAAAAATATTCAAATATGTGTCATTTGTTTTTTCTTTCAGTTGCTGTTTACAACATATCTGCTGGAGCACAACTTGCCCATAGCAGCTGCTGACCATTTTGGCCCTTTACTGACGGCCATGTTTCCAAAGTCTAAAGAGGCCCGTGCCTTTGCCTCTGGAAGAACGAAGACATCCTGCCTGCTAAAGACCCTTGCTGCAGAATCCCAGTCTGCTGTTGTTCAGTGTTTGAAAAATGGTAATTCTTTTTCTTCCTATTAAGTTAACATGCACAGAGACAGACACAATAACACGCGTGACATAGTTTTAAATTCACCCCTTTCCCCCACTCCCCTGATTTTATGAAGTTTTTACATTGAAAGGTGTCCTTTGCGTGACAAAATCGTTTATTTTCTGTGAAATCACTAAAACTACTTATATGTATTTTCAATAAATGCAATTATTTTATGTTATATTCTATGTTTATCAAATTGTGTGTGTCCTTGTTCTCCAGGCCCCTTCTCCTTGGCCACGGATGGGGGGAATGACCGGTCTATGGAGATGACGCTGTATCCTTTGGTCGTCACCTTCTACAACACTCAGCATGGAGAAATTCAAACTGCCATGATGTCGGTGCCCTCCCTTGACAATGCTGGTACTGGAGAAAATATTGCCAGGCTTATTTTAGATGAATTCTCCAGGCTGGGTGTGACAGAGGATGTGTGGCGCCAAAACTGCATTGGCCTTGCTACCGACAATGCCAATGTCATGACTGGCTCAAAGAAAGGTGTGCTCGGGATTTTGAGGGAGAAACACCCCAATTTGATAAGTATCGGTTGCCCCTGCCACCTCATAAACCTAGCTGCGGAGAAAGCTGCTGCCACTCTTCCAGTCCAAGTTGATGAGTTGCTGACAGACATCTGGTACTATCT
>JAWQFJ010000234.1:12500-35897 GCA_034096865.1 Theodoxus fluviatilis | reverse complement strand
GGATCTCATGAACCTGCTGCTGAAGTTCACAGATGACACATCCCTGTCAGGTCTCATCCTGAAGAAGGACGAATCGGCGTACAGAAATGCCGTGGAGAAACTGGTGAAGTGGTGCGACGACAACTTCCTGGAGCTGAACGTGACCAAGACCAAGGAGCTCATCATAGACTTTCGATGAGACAACAAGACCACGGTCGATCCCATTTTCATCAAGGGCGAACCAGTCGAGATGGTTGATACATACAAATATCTGGGCACCATCATCGATAACCAGCTCGATTGGTCACCGAACGTGGACGCCGTGTGCAAGCGGGCGAACCAGAGGCTTTTCTTCTTGAGAAAGCTGCGGCAGTTTCGCGTCAACCCTGAGATTCTCCACCTCTTCTACCAGGCGACGATTGAGAGCGTCGTCTCCTTCAACCAGCTGTGTTACCACAGCAGTGTGAGGAAGGGCGACATGGAGAGGCTGGAGAAGGTCGTGGAGGAAGCCGGCGCCATCACTGGCTCCGACCTCCAGCCTCTCAGTGATCGCTACCCCAGTGTGGCCCTGAGGAAGATGGGCAAGATTCGATCTGACGACCGCCACCCTCTGCACCAGGCATTCGCGTCATGCGAACCCACTCGTGAATCCTCACGTCGCCTGAGGTGCTGGCCTGCCAGAACAAACCGCATGAGGGATTCGTTCCTCCCGACAGCCATCCGTCTCTTCAACGAGTCCCGGTGAATGGGTAGTATGCATGAAGATTGTTGTGAGACTTGACGTGAATGTGGGACCAGGAGTGACGCGAACTGTGACTGAAGAGTGGGTGATGTGAACTGTGACTGTGAGGATGAGTGATGAGAGTTGTGACTATGTGACCAGGATTGATGTGACATATGACGGAGAGATTGGAGTAAAGTGAACTGGGACTACGAGGACTTGTAGTGCTGTGAACTGTGACAGAAAGGACTATGAATGGTGTGAACTATGTCTGTAACAACAAGGATTAACATGTGAGAGTGTGTGTGGGGGGGGGGGGGGGGGGGGGGGGGGGGGGGGGGCGCATGCGTTATGCGTTGATGATCGTGTATGTGTTATGTGTGCTGTGCGAGTGTGGTTGTTGATGTGCATGCAGGATGATGAACATGATGGGGGGGGGGGGGGGGGGGGGGGGGGGTGTTCTTGTACATGTGTTATGGATGAAGATCGGGTATGTGTTATTGCGTGACGATGATTGTTTGATGTGCATGCTTGTGTCTTTGTTCCTTCTGTGATTACTTGTTTTGGTGTAAAATGTTTCTCTATTAAATTGAATTGCCTCTGATGGACTCCATAACTTGAGCGATATGATTGAGTTAATTAATGTTGAACTGTTTTTGTTTTTGTATGTATGTATTATGTTTTTGCCACCGACAAAACGAATTTCCTTGTTATCAATGAGGACAATAAAGTATCTTGTATCTTGTATCTTGTATCTTGTATCTAATCTTTCTGTTTTCACTTTAAATGAATTTCCGTTGTCGCTAGTTTGTTCTCTGCGATTTTTTTTTGCGGAAAATCGGCCGTATTTTTCCGATTTTTACCGGACAATTTTCGATGGGTATCTTCATATCGTTTTTTTGTGCAGTTCCTCTGGCCTAAACACCACAAAATAAAGTTTGTGGGTTCTAGAAATGTTGACGAATTCCGTGATTATTTTGCAAACGAAAAATTTTGCGTACGCGCCGCGCATTTGCCGAGAGAAAACGAGGCGTAGTTCATAACGAATTGTCGTAAAAGAAACAGTGGAACTTCTTTTTGTTATTATTAATCCGCCATTATACATCTTTATTATTTTACTCAAAGTTTTTGTTGAGACTATGTTAGAGTAACATTTGCTGGGTTAAAATTTGAGGTCAGCGCGATGGTTTCCACAGAACTGGTCTACATTGGTGAAATGTGCGAGTTTGCTGTAAGACAAAAAGTTATGAACTACATTTTGATCGGATGGATACTAAATCAGAAATGCGGATGCGACCTCATTCCTTTGTCTTCGACGTGAAAGCATCACAGCGTGGGATTCTGCTTGGAAAAAAAATCAACAATGTCTGCCTCAGGCGGAGAGAAAGAAATTAAATGTTTTGCTGTAACTTTTGTTGACAGCGTTATGAACTGATTTGCCATAAACATTTGCTTGTATTTCATTTATTTCTCAAACAGCACTGTTGCTTGTTGTCTTGTTTTGTTTCACAAATGAGTGCACGTGGTTTTGGCTGGTTTGGAGCCAATTCAATTTGCAATCAACGGGTAAAAAATAAGTTTTTGTTATCGATTTGTCGTAGGGTTATGAACTCAGATTTTCAGAGTACTATTTCACGAAAAGTTGTTGATAAAATCGTTAATTTCCTGCTTTCACCGATAATTTAAAGTAAGGAAGTGATTCGCGTGTTTTGTCACTCGATAGCCACGGCAATGTCTCATGTCGATGTAGTTCATAACTTTTCCACAACAAAAAATTTGCCTGCCACTTGCGGACCCTAAATCAGCAATTTTTGAAAGCATTATATGTTTAAATTGTGAAAACTAGATGGAATTTTTATTATCCAAAGTTGATTTTTCATCTTAGTTGATCAGATGAAAATTTTATTGTAGGGTTACTTAAACTGGTGTAGTTCATAACCATTCTGTAAACCCGAGTCAGTAGTATTGACTCTGGCACAGTTCGCAATGAATGCGAAATAGGCTTGACCCTTGGCATTACAGCCTTGCGCCAAAAATAGTTAGTTCTGATACTATTTTTCTCTCCACTTTTTACAGAAATCATTCAGATGTAAAAACTTGGTTCCATTTCAACACAAACATTTTATTGTATCGAATAAACGCTTGTTTGTTGTCTCAACAAGAGTAAGTTAAGAGTTTTGTGCGAAATAGTCTTAGAACTACTTTAACGGCGTATATCAGGGAGCACATCGGCTATCCCACAAGCCTCTCGTGTGACCTCCGCTTGCATAAATTGGCCAAAAACCTTCCATCACGTGATGTGAACTGTGCTAGAGATACTTTTGCCGGTAGGCGAAATCTCTAGTTTACTAGAATGGTTCATAACCTTACAGCAAGTTCTTGAAACTTATTGCTGTGAAGTTATGAACAAAGGCCAAATGTTCCACTATGCCATTGATTGTATTATTTTGTAGGGAAACTTTTAACTATCTCCAGTTTACAATCTGGAACTACTGTTAATCTTACCTTTAGCGTCAGTTACTTGTGCATATTCATTGCATAACCTTACAGCAGATGTCTGCATTATAATTTGTGTAGAGTTATGAACTAAGGTCAAAGTTATGCCCTTTATTTTAATGGACATGTTTCTAACTGTGACCTCTTTTTGTGCAAAAATCAGAGCCTCCAACTTCTCTCTGTTGGTCAATTTTTAATTTCTTATCACAATTTGGGTTTCCAAACCTCTGTCTGAAAACATTGCATGTCGTAAGGTTATGAACAATTTCCTTATTTGCCTTACTATATCCTTCCAAAATGTGTTTACAACTTCAAAAAGCATTATTTTTGGTCTGTCACTTGGATGAGCTTGTTTCTAAACATTTTTAGGGCATTTTAAAGGCATGGCTGTCAATTATTTTGAATTATTGGTCATTGGTGCTGTAATGTTATGTACTATTACAATTTTTTAGCGATAACTTGTGATTGTTTTAAAGTACACGAAATTCAAAGGCATTGTTGTTATCCTCATCCAATATGTGTGTTTTGGGTGTATGAATCATGTCTGAGCTATGCAGCATTTAGATACCAGTTCATAAAAACTAAATTTGTCCCGCTGTAAAGTTATTAACAAATGAGACCAATTAGTGATTTTGCGGTTTGCTGTTGGTGTAGAAATTTGAATTTTCCCTAAATGATTGCCACATGATAACACATTTTGCATTATATGGTGATTAAGTTGATTTGCTCTTTAATGTGGTTTATATTTTAGTTTTTTTAACTTTTGGTACACTGTAAAACCTTTTTTACAAAAGTTGCTACATCATCCTGGTATTCAACAAAATTGCTTGCAGGACCACTCTAAAATCTGCTCCCAGTGTTAGCTGGTTGATGCATTCTAATAAAACATATATTTGACTGATAAGACCGTGATTTTTAGCTGTTTATAACAAGGGCCACTCTCAATGCTGTAAGGTTATGAACTGCTAGAAAGAGTTTTATTTTCTGCAGCTCGGTTCAGTCAATTTTCTAGAGTTTTAGTGCAGAGCCTATTACTGTAGCTTGTTTATCGATATCAGCTGAAATTCTGAAGTGATGTGGCCTAAATTCCTTGTTTATGATCAATTTAATCAAGTGACTTGATGTAAGGGTTATGAACAACGTTTAAATACGTTTTCGTCCACTGTGTGGCCAATAAATGTCCGTTTCGTTTCAAATTTGTTGCGTTGGCTTTGTCATCTTTTTCTTTTTCTTCTGCAGTTCACAAAACCTAAAAAGTCAAAACAAAAATATATGTCCGGTTTTTAGACACCAATTCTGAGCCATGGCCATATGTTTGTGTGCGTAACTGTCATTATGTCTGTCGGTGCATATGTACGACTAAGTGCATGTTTCTGTCTGTATGCCTGTGTATCTGCTGGCATGAGGGATGTATGAGTGCATCTCTTTCTTCATCTCTTGTATCATCTGCAGTTCCTTCCTACATTTATGTACATCAATCAATGCTGTGGCCTGTCGCCTACATTTATGTACACCAATCAATGCTGTGGCCTGTCACCTACATTTATGTACACCAATCAATGCTGTGGCCTGTCACCTACATTTATGTACACCAATCAATGCTGTGGCCTGTCACCTACATTTATGTACACCAATCAATGCTGTGGCCTGTCGCCTACATTTATGTACACCAATCAATGCTGTGGCCTGTCACCTACATTTATGTACACCAATCAATGCTGTGGCCTGTCACCTACAGTGGTCCCCAGCTGCAGTGTCTTTCCCACACACCTCTCCTAGGTTGAGTCCACTAGAGTGGCCCGTTATCAGATGTCTTTCCCACTCACCTCTCCTAGATTGAGTCCACTAGAGTGGCCCGTTATCAGATGTCTTTCCCACACACCTCTCCTAGATTGAGTCCACTAGAGTGGCCGTTATCAGTGGTGGTGTGCATATGAACCTACTACACGGTAGAAGGCAACTAAATCGGAACTTTGCTACTAAATTGCGAAGTAAGGTGGGCATGAAAGCTGAATACGCGTAGTTGCCTCCTCAGTTGGCCGCTAAACAACCCAAAATTTAGTGGTGGTCTGTATCAGCACTACACGGCTAAGTAGCCACTATTTGCAATATTCAATGGCGGACCTCTCTCTCGGTTCGTTCAGAAAACGCTATATCATGGGATACTAGCAACCCATCCAAAGAAATTGTAAGCCATGAACAGCATTAATTTATCAAAGCTGTATGTTGAATGCATCACTAGGTCGTTAAAGCGCGAATATTTTACAAATGGGAATGGAGGTCAACGCGGTTTTCAAGCTAAGGCGCCAACGGCCAAGCCTCCCGCACCAGCACTAGGGGGTGAGAAAGCGGCCTTGCGCGCTTATCAGCCACAAGCACAGATAGCCGTCCCCTACACCCCCTGCCTGACCCCCCACCAGGAAGGACGAGAGGGGAGATGAGGGGTTTCAGCCCTCCCCTTTGATTCTACGCATGCGTATTAGATGGGATATCCCAAGATAAAAATAAAATCTGTATGTGGGTCATAACTTCGTTGTGGCGACCAAGTGGCGTCTCATGCCCACCTCACGGGAACAACTCAAAGCTGTGAACAACGAAGTAGAGAAATACGACGTAGTTGCCACTTAACATAGTAGGTTCATATGCACACCACCACTGATGTCTTTCCCACACACCTCTCCTAGGTCGAGTCCACTAGAGTGGCCCGTTATCAGATGTCTTTCCCACACACCTCTCCTACGTCGAGTCCACTAGAGTGGCCGTTATCAGATGTCTTTCCCACACACCTCTCCTAGGTCGAGTCCACTAGAGTGGCCGTTATCAGATGTCTTTCCCACACACCTCTCCTAGGTCGAGTCCACTAGAGTGGCCCATTATCAGATGTCTTTCCCACACACCTCTCCTAGGTCGAGTCCACTAGAGTGGCCGTTATCAGATGTCTTTCCCACACACCTCTCCTAGGTCGAGTCCCCTAGAGTGGCCGTTATCAGATGTCTTTCCCACACACCTCTCCTAGGTCGAGTCCACTAGAGTGGCCGTTATCAGATGTCTTTCCCACACACCTCTCCTAGGTCGAGTCCACTAGAGTGGCCCGTTATCAGATGTCTTTCCCACACACCTCTACTAGATCGAGTCCACTAGAGTGGCCCGTTATCAGATGTCTTTCCCACACACCTCTCCTAGGTCGAGTCCACTAGAGTGGCCCGTTATCAGATGTCTTTCCCACACACCTCTACTAGATCGAGTCCACTAGAGTGGCCCGTTATCAGATGTCTTTCCCACACACCTCTCCTAGGTCGAGTCCACTAGAGTGGCCGTTATCAGATGTCTTTCCCACACACCTCTCCTAGGTCGAGTCCACTAGAGTGGCCCATTATCAGATATCTTTCCCACACACCTCTCCTAGGTCGAGTCCACTAGAGTGGCCGTTATCAGATGTCTTTCCCACACACCTCTCCTAGGTTGAGTCCACTAGAGCGGCCCGTTATCAGATGTCTTTCCCACACACCTCTCCTAGGTTGAGTCCACTAGAGTGGCCCGTTATCAGATGTCTTTCCCAGTCTATTCCTGAGGCATGAGCCTCTCCTGTCACACCCTGTGGGGGTTCTGCCTGTGTATTGGGAACTGTGCTACCTGCTGAGGGAGGAGCCTCTCCTGTCACACCCTGTGGGGGTTCTGCCTGTGTATTGGGAACTGTGCTAGCTGCTGAGGGAGGAGCTGTGTGAGAGTTGGCACTGGTTCTGTTGCAGAGTTTTTGTTTGTGGCTGGAGAGCACACTGAAGGCGCTGCCCAAAGAAGGCAGTGGCGGTGCCATTACTGCCACCTACAAACAACTCGCAGACTTCCACAAGTCTGTCACCAGGTTTGTCCCCATCTTCCTCCCTCTCGTCCACCTCTTCTGCTTCTGCTGTGCTGCCCATTCTCTCTGTCTCTCTTGGATTTTTTAATAATAATTTAAAATTATTTCTTGTAAACTTTTAAAGATGTTTATTCGCTACTTTTTCTACCGTCTCTTTTTCTGTCTTTTTTAAAAGAAAAAAATTAGACCAATTAAAATCGTTTTCTTCTCTGCCATTTTTTGACTCACATACGAAGCAAAAGTGAGTCTATGTACTCACCCTTTTCGTCCGTCCGGGCGTCCGGGCGTCTGTAAAAAACTTTAACGTTGGATTTTTCTTGGAGACTATTAAGTCTATCAACACCCAATTTGGCATGATGGTGTAGGATGACAAGGCGTACAAAACATACATAGTGACTTGACCTTGCTTCAAGGTCAAGGTCGCAGGGGCCATAAATGTTGTCTAAAAAACAGCAATTTTTCACATTTTCCCAATTTTCTCTGAAGTTTTTGAGATTGGATACCTGACCTATTTATGGTATATAGGGCAAAGTAATCCCTATCTTTTGATACCAGTTTGATTGACCTTGCTTCAAGGTCAAGGTCACAGGAGCTCTTTAAAGTTGAATTGTATACCTATTTTGAAGTGACCTTGACCCTGAACTATGGAAGATAACTCTTCCAAACTTCATAACATTGTAGTACACATGTTATACTTTCATCCTAGGTCACCAGTGTCGTCCGTCTGGGCGTCCGAGCGGCCGTCCGGGCGGCCGTCCTGGCGGCCGGGTGTCCTGTCGTTCGTAAAAAACTTTAACGTAGGATTTTTCTCGGAGACTGTTAAGTCTATCAACACCCAATTTGGCATGATGGTGTAGGATGACAAGGCGTACAAAAACATACATAGTGACTTGACCTTGCTTCAAGGTCAAGGTCACAGGAGCTCTTTAAAGTTGGATTGTATACATATTTTGAAGTGACCTTGACCCCGAACTATGGAAGATAACTCTTCCAAACTTCATAACATTGTAGTACACATGTTATACTTTCATACTAGGTCACCCGTGCCGTCCGTCTGGGCGTCCGGGCGTCTGGGCGTCCGGTCATCCGGGCATCCTGCCGTCCGTAAAAAACTTTAACATTGGATTTTTCTCGGAGACTATTAAGGCTATCAACACCCAATTTGGCATGATGGTGTAGGATGACAAGGCGTACAAAAACATATACAGTGACTAGACCTTGCTTCAAGGTCAAGGTCGCAGGGGCCGTAAATGGTAAAAATCAGCCATTTTTCACATTTTCCCAATTTTCTTCTGACGTTTTTGAGATTGGATACCTGACCTATGTATGGTATATAGGGCAAAGTAAGCCCTATTTTTGATACAAGTTTGGTTGACCTTGCTTCAAGGTCAAGGTCACAGGAGCTCTTTAAAGTTGGATTGTATATATATTTTGAAGTGACCTTGACCCTGAACTATGGAAGATAACTGTTTCAAACTTAATAATTATGTGGCGAACATGTTATACTTTTATCATGAGACACATTTGGTGACATATCATCAAGGTCAAGGTCACTTTGACCCTTATGAAATGTGACCAAAATGGGGTAGTGAACCACTAAAAGTGACCATATCTCATGGTAGAAAGTGCCAATAAGCACCATTGTGCTTCCTATGTCTTGAATTAACAGGTTTGTGTTGCATGACCTTGGAAGACCTAGACCTTGGGTCAAGGTCACAGGTATTTTGTATGAAAAATGTGTAAAGCAGTTCTTAGTGTATGATGTCATTGCTAGGTTTAGTTGTTTGACCTTGAAGGTCACCTGAAGGTCAAAGTCATGTAAAGGTCAAGGTCAAACATGTGAGTCTTATGGGCTTTGCCCTTCTTGTTTCCTTTTATGACAATTTATACTCTTCATAAATCAGGTGCTTCTTGTCTTTCTTGCTCTGCTTTTTCCTAATTTGTTTTTTCTCTGTATTTTTATTTGATCTGTGGAATAAGAGATTTTTGGTTACAGAAGGAGCTTTTTGCTGCCGTTCTCCCTCTTTGTTTCCTACACTCTCTCCTTTTAGTTTGACCACTCCTCTCATTTGTGAGGCTTCTGCATGCTCTGCTTTTTTCCCATGTATGCTCCTCCTTATTCTCATCTTTCATTTGCACCTCTTTCCTCTGCCTCTGTTCCTGCTTCATTGTGAAGTCACCATCCCAAAGTCTCTGAGGTACCCCCCCCCCCCCCCCCCTCATCCCCCATCCCCTCACCCCCTATCCCCCCACCCACCCACCCAAAAAAGTCGTTATGGTAACCCAACTGACCCCATCTTTTTCCCTGTCAACCCAAAACTTTTCTTTTGTTAGTGAAAAAAAGAGAAGAGATAAGAAAGAAATTGACAGTAAACAATGAACTACGTGCTGTCCCATCTTCCCTGTCCCATCTTCCCTGCCCTATGAGCACTGTCCCATCTTCCCTGTCCCATCTTCCCTGTCCCATCTTCCCTGCCCTATGAGCACTGTCCCATCTTCCCTGCCCTATGAGCACTGTCCCATCTTCCCTGCCCTATGTGTGCTGTCCCATCTTCCCTGCCCTATGAGCACTGTCCCATCTTCCCTGCCCTATGTGTGCTGTCCCATCTTCCCTGTCCCATCTTCCCTGCCCTATGAGCACTGTCCCATCTTCCCTGCCCTATGTGTGCTGTCCCATCTTCCCTGCCCTATGTGTGCTGTCCCATCTTCCCTGTCCCATCTTCCCTGCCCTATGTGTGCTGTCCCATCTTCCCTGTCCCATCTTCCCTGCCCTATGAGCACTGTCCCATCTTCCCTGTCCCATCTTCCCTGTCCCATCTTCCCTGTCCCATCTTCCCTGTCCTATCTTCCCTGTCCTATCTTCCCTGTCCTATGAGCACTGTCCCATCTTCCCTGCCCTATGTGTGCTGTCCCATCTTCCCTGTCCCATCTTCCCTGTCCCATCTTCCCTGTCCTATCTTCCCTGCCCTATGAGCACTGTCCCATCTTCCCTGCCCTATGAGTGCTGTCCCATCTTCCCTGCCCTATGAGTGCTGTCCCATCTTCCCTGCCCTATGCGTGCTGTCCCATCTTCCCTGCCCTATGCGTGCTGTCCCATCTTCCCTGCCCTATGCGTGCTGTCCCATCTTCCCTGCCCTATGTGTGCTGTCCCATCTTCCCTGCCCTATGAGCACTGTCCCATCTTCCCTGCCCTATGAGCGCTGTCCCATCTTCCCTGCCCTATGAGCACTCAGGGAATCCACTATTTAATTGGCGAAAAAGAGCATTTTCATTGAAAGAAAGTTTGGTTTATAAAAAATAAAGAATTCAGGTCTACCTACTGACTCTTTTTTTTCTTGGCTAGATTGCCCTAACCACAACTTTTTGTGTGCCTCTTATTCTTGTCCTCATCCTTATATCCATCCTGCAGCTCCTCCTCCTTGACCTCCATCTCATCCTCCTTGACCTCCATATCATCCTCCTTCTTCTGTTCCTGCTGCTGCCTATTTTGAATGTTTGAATTCCCCGTCCTTTTCACTGTTACCCGCGGTTGTTTCAGCGCTGAAAGCTTCAAGGATGTGTCCTACGCCATGAAGGACTTTGCACGTCTGTTCAGATAGTGGGAGGCAGACAGCTCGGACTTCAGATTGATGCTGCTGCTGCCGCCAGCTGCTCCATGCTCCAAGCTCCACAAGGGCTGCTTCCCTGGCCTCCCCCCTCCCTAGCTCCCTCCTGAGGAGATCCCTCCCTGCTCTGGCCTCAGAAGGTCTCCGTCTCCATGGCAACTCAATGCCCCTATGTTGCCTCATGGTGGTTGGACCTTGGGAAGGATGGAGTATTGAGAAGCAGGTCTCGGGTTGGCTGCTGTTGAACAAAATGCTCTCCTTGGTGTGCCCAAGTTCCTGCCTTCCTTTGTGGAGTGACGGAGGAGAATTTGGGCTTTGATAGAATCCTGCTCCTATCTAGGCAGAGTGGCTTCTTTTAGAACTGTCTCCATACAAGTTGGCTTTGGTGTGTGTGTGTGTGAGAGAGAGAGAGAGAGAGAGAGAGAGAGAGAGAGAGAGAGAGAGAGAGAGAGAGAGAGAGAGAGAGAGAGAGAGAGAGAGTGTGTGTGTGTGCATGCTGTGTGCATGTTTCCCGAGAATAATGAATGAAACATGCATACGAGAGCAGGCTGTGCCCTATTTGAGAAAGTCAAAGACAGCTTTGGGGAGAGAGAGAGAGAGTGTATGTGTTTTTCCTCGTCTTGTCTGGTCACTTCTACTCGGTAGAAATTTGCCATGTCACCTGCCATGAGCTCCCATCGTCATTGACTCCTTTCACTGTAATGCTGAAGCACCTTGCTTGTCTCCATCCTATCAAGTCATTAAATGCTCCACATTTCACAAGATAACCCAATGGTTTCCTTTTCCCTGTGCTTTGCATAATTTATTTTTGCTTGCGTGTTTTCTTTATGCTTATTGCTGTTTACATTGTTTGTGCTGAAACTAGACAAATTTAATTGACCACCTTCAAGTTGTTGAATCTGCCTCATGAAGATTGTGTTCTACTTGGTCACATGTAGCATCTGCATGCTGTGACTTCGAAACTTTTACCATGTGCACTTTTGTCATGATGTGTCATTTCCAGGTGATATGATGCTCTTTTACGACAAAACCAGAAGCCAGAAGCAGTTTGAAACTAAGATATTTCATTGTGCACTCCAGGAAAGCATTTCCTTCCATCTTGTGCCAAGCCACAATCATAGGAATCTGATATTTCTCTGCAAGGAACAAAGGGATTTCTAGCCATCTTTGCATGAATTTACATGGAAAAACCAGCCAACCTGCCTCCTTCAGTAAGCTACCAAGTGATCAGGGAGTTGGAAACATCCCATATTCAGCAGCTCATGGATGTCATGCTGATGACAGATGGTGTGAAAGTCTGCTGGAAGTGTACTCCTTGACTTGTCATGTCTTTGTCTCCAGTTCTTGACCGGTAAAGTCTGGAACCTGAAAAGTTGTGCTCGGCTGTCTCCATAGCAACACAGCAGTCTGTTGCCTTGGCAACAAGACCTACTTGGTGTACAAACTGTTTGCAAAGACGGGGCACTTGGAGTGACGGTTTCATGTTGTAGGAAGTGCTGGGTGCTCCGCATGGAACCAGGAGGCAATCTCTGACTTGGGGATTCCGCGTCCTGGGCTGCATGGAACAGACGGGCCTTTTGCAGTCGATGGCTTTTGTCCTCATGCCAGGCTGTCAAAGACAAGACACTTTTCTGCACATCGGCATGAGTGTGTTCTCTCAGCGCAAAGTTGGATTGCTGTTCTGTGTTGGTGTGCCAGATGATCGAATGAAGAGACTTCATCTTCAGCCATCAGCATTGCACAGCAAGGGCAGGGAGTTCAACATTTCCCTAGCAGTGGCAGCGATGCCGGGATTTGCACAGCAGATGTTGATGGATGGACACGCCCTGGAATCCCGCCTGTTCTGAGCAGTGATTGGATGTGCTCATGTCATCTTGGATGGCATGTCCATTCTGTGAGTCACACCCTGGTCTCTGAAAGCCTCTCAGGAAGTCAATACACCCACCTCTGTACAATGGTGTCTGCATGACCTTTTCCCCTCTTTCCTGTCACTTTGATTACTTTTTTTGGTGTGTTTTTGGTTTTGTTTGTTATTAGTATTAATGTAGCATGCCACCTTTGTTGATTAGCATCATATCTAATCAAAAGTTACAGAGTGCATGTGACTCTCAGGAGTGCTGGTAATGGTAGGAGTTGTACAGTGAGCCGATCTGTGAATAGTGGGAACACTGGAGTTAAAGGTGACCTAATCTAAGAACATTAAGGGATTTAGTAGTATTGAGGAACACAGTCTAGTGACTGATAGTCTTAGTGAAAGAACCTTTAAGGGAGAATGTATGAAATTACAGTAAGAGGTGATAGTTGTCTGTGAGGCCAGATTGAAAGTGACTGTTTGAATCATGGTGAGAAATAAGAGCATGAAGTGGAATAGTGTTGGGGTTGCTGAGTAAGTGTGTGAATAATGATTGAAAATGGAAGAAAGACATTGAGCAAAGAAAATGATAGAGGGGCTGTGTAGTGTCTGCAAAGAAAATGATAGAGGGGCTGTGTAGTGTCTGCAAAGAAAATGATAGAGGGGCTGTGTAGTGTCTGCAAAGAAAATGATAGAGGGGCTGTGTAGTGTCTGCAAAGAAAATGATAGAGGGGCTGTGTAGTGTCTGCAAAGAAAATGATAGAGGGGCTGTGTAGTGTCTGCAAAGAAAATGATAGAGGGGCTGTGTAGTGTCTGCAAAGAAAATGATAGAGGGGCTGTGTAGTGTCTGCAAAGAAAATGATAGAGGGGCTGTGTAGTGTCTGCAAAGAAAATGATAGAGGGGCTGTGTAGTGTCTGCAAAGAAAATGATAGAGGGGCTGTGTAGTGTCTGCAAAGAAAATGATAGAGGGGCTGTGTAGTGTCTGCAAAGAAAATGATAGAGGAGCTGTGTAGTGTCTGCAAAGAAAATGATAGAGGGGCTGTGTAGTGTCTGCAAAGAAAATGATAGAGGGGCTGTGTAGTGTCTGCAAAGAAAATGATAGAGGGGCTGTGTAGTGTCTGCAAAGAAAATGATAGAGGGGCTGTGTAGTGTCTGCAAAGAAAATGATAGAGGGGCTGTGTAGTGTCTGAATGGGTTGTAGCAGAGCAGTGTAAAAGCTGTGGAATTAGATGTGATGGAGTGACAGTGTAGTGGACAGCAGAATAAGTTGCGGGAGACAAATGTGAATAACCGTGGAATTAGATGTGATGGAGTTTCATTGGAGTGGAAAGCTTCAGAATAAATTGTGGGATGACGAGTGTGAATAGCTGTGAAGTGAGGCATGACAGTGAAGGTAATATGATCGATGACTGACTACACTCTTACAGATACATGCAAGTAGAACCAATAAAGTGCAGAGCATGATGAGGGAATGGATGGCAGGATGCCATTGTCAAAAGCTGAGAATGGGAGTGTAGTGGGGGGCAGTGTTGTAGAAGATGACAGATTGATGACAGGAGTTGTATTGTTAGCAACAGTGACAGTGATCTGAGGCTTGAGGATGACGGCTGTGACAGGACAGTGATCTGAGGCTTGAGGATGACGGCTGTGACAGGACAGTGATCTGAGGCTTGAGGATGACGGCTGTGACAGGACAGTGATCTGAGGCCTGAGGATGACAGCTGTGACAGGACAGGGAGCCGTAGTATTAGCTTGGATTGCACTGGAACTTGTGACATGGTTTGAAAAATGGGCTAAGAAACTGAAGGTGACGAGTGAACAACCTTGACCATGGATGTGACTGAAGGAGGACAGGAACTGAAGGAGAGAAGTTTTAATGTCAGTAAACTGGAATGTGACTGCGACATGTGACAAAGGAAGGAAGGAGCAGATGGATACGAGTGGGAATGACTGTGAAGTGAAATGTAATGGACTGATGAATTGTGAAGAATGAGGAAAGGAACCGAATGAGAGGACTGAATGGCGGTGAACTAGGACTCCATCGATGGAGGAAGGGAGTGGAAGGCCGAGACTGAGAGAGGGCAAAGCTGTGAGCTGGGTGGAGAGGAAGTGACCGTCTTGTAGAAGTTGTAGATGGCCAGGAGGAACAGGTGCAGCATGAGTTTACCAGTACTGGGGAGCCAGCGAGACTGGAGGAACCAAGATCATAGTGCAGGAGCCTCTCGGAGCTCCCCTCACCAGCTGCAAAGTAACAGTTGTGAGTTGTGGGCTGGCAGAGTTGATGGGATATGATGGCATTGGAATGATGAGTTCAGAGTATGCACTTGGTTGACAACTTCACAGTTCTTGAATTCTTGGAAATGGAAATCTGTTGTTTGTGTGACAGTTGTAACTTTTTTTTCTACAAAGAAAACCCAAACATATATGCATTTTCACGTGCCCACACACATGCGCGCGCGCACACACACACACACACACATACATACACACACACACACACACACACACACACAGTCATTCAAATATATGTAGAAAAAGGATGAACAAGAAGTGCATGAAATTATGAATTATGATTTAATTACTAAAAGTCTTAAACATGTGATTGCTCACTGTTGCTTTCTGGTGCTGACCTAATGTTTATTATAACTAGGATATTAGACCTCATGAGTGAAAGACAGAAAAAAAGTAACTTGTATATTATTCATTACAATTTATAGTTGAAGGAGTAGCTTTTATGGAAAGTTGACATCTTTTTAACTGATCCATGGATACATAAACAACAAAAATATACAATGAATGATGACTGAAAGTTTTGATTTGCCAAGATTTGTGTCATGACTGTTAGAAGAGAGGACTTCAGTGATGGTGGGTCGTTGTTAACTGGGTAATCAATATCTGTATGGAAGCATGTTGCTCTCCTCTGCTGCTAAATACAGAATTGTGCTGCAGAAAGTAGTATGAATAGGCCTGATTAAATGAGTAATACTACAGCGATGTGCCAACTCCAATAGTATTTACCTGTGCATCTTTTTTGACAAAAGTGCTGTAGGTTGTTTGGAGTAAGCTGTATGTTTGACAGGCTTGTGTTTGGCGTGTAGGATTTGTGTACAGAGAGAGTCATGAAGCTTGGAAACTGTTTTAGAAAGAAACCTAGTTTTAAGGTGTTCTACTTGCTACGTGTACAATCGTGTTTTTTTAACTGGACTAGCTTGTAGTAGGAACACACTTTTTTCTTCTTTTTATTTTTGGAAAGTATGTGCATATTTTATACTCATTCATTGAAAGGTATTGTCCTTGGCACAGCATGTGAAGGAATGTACATTTGTTTGTTTTACTTATAGGATTGAATTACTTTTACACGTCAACATGATGAAGTAGAGTTACTGGATGAACTTATCAATACTTTGTGTTGGCCTCAACCATGGATGACAAAATATGTCAGTTAATGATATTTAATTCTTGGCATTTTACTTCATGGTGGTGAACTTGAGTGGCAACATGTATTTCTAATCTTCTGCTCTGATTGGGAAATCTTGCCGACCAAGGGATGAATGAATGAACAAACACTGATTTTGAGTGCCATTTGTTTTCTCGGGAAATATTGGAGGAACAATCTTTTCTCTGTGCCTGCATTTCTGCAAATGCAAGTTGGTCATACTTGTAATTCAATGGCATACATATACTGCTCATAGGGAACTATGGTTTTCCAGATGGTGGAGGTCGAAGAAGACGGGGAATTACTCAATAACTTATCCTAATGTACTGCATGACTGCAGGGTTTGCACAACTCCAGGCTGGGTGTAGGGGCGGTGATGGTGGGGAGAGCCAGTCATTTTCACAACAACCTGAACTCAAGTGCAATCGATGTGGACTCTGATTGGTGTTGCTCTCTCTGTAATGCTTGAACCACTATGTGCTGCAGTGTAGCTTGGAGTGACTCCATACCCTGTATCCACACCCCCTTCCCCCTCCCATCCCCCCCCCCCTACTCCTCTCTCCTTACCTGCTGCACACCAGTCCCTGTTGATAAGCCAATAAAGTGACTTTGTTTATAAACGTGAACTTGTTTGTTTGTTGTTCCTTGTGTGTGTGATGAAAACTTTGCTATGAAAGGATCTTCCTTGATTCCTAGTGGAGCTACAGTCCCTTGGGAGATCATGGTTGGGGTGGGTGGGTGGTGGGTGGGTGGGACTTTTGAGAGAAAATTCTTGAAGCACCACCAGAACCTCTGCAGCCAGTACAGGGCGCCTGTAGAGTGATGCCAGCCCAAGTTGGAAGGATATTTTATGGCTTCTCCTTTGTGCATTTCCAGCACAGCCTGGGTGCCAAGTCCAGGGGGCACAAGACTGCCTGGAGACACGGACAACGCTGCAGAGACCGACATTCCTGTAGGCGGAGATGTTCCACACTAGTGGACCCAGCCGAGGAGAGGGGAGCAGAAATGACAGCAAAGCTGGCGGGCCACAGCACCTGATTGAGGGCGTTTATGCTCGACACAGGGCGTTTATGCTCGACACAAGGCGTTTATGCTCGACACAGGGCGTTTATGCTCGACACAGGGCGTTTATGCTCGACACAGGGCGTTTATGCTCGACACAGGGCGTTTATGCTCGACACAGGGCGTTTATGCTCGACACAGGGCGTTTATGCTCGACACAGGGCGTTTATGCTCGACACAGGGCAATTATGCTCGACACAGGGCGATTATGCTCGACACAGGGCGATTATGCTCCACCCAGGGCGATTATGCTCCACACAGGGCGTTTATGCTCGACACAGGGCGATTATGCTCGACACAGGGCGATTATGCTCGACACAGGGCGATTATGCTTGACACAGGGTATTTATGCTCGACACAGGGCGTTTATGCTCGACACAGGGCGATTATGCTCGACACAGGGCTCCATCGCCTTGGCGACTGCAGCAAATGTGATGTTTCAGACAAAATCAGACAAATAGCACCTCTGTGCAACTAATTTTGTTCCCAAATATTTTGTCCCCCTGTGGGTTCGGGGTAAGAGTTGACCCACCACGTCTCCGTACGCGACTCGTAAGAGGAGAATAACTAGGGACACCGTGACTTGATTCGCGTTTGCTCTAAACTGTTCTAGTGATTTTAGTGCTTACTGGCCTTACATAGCCTTCAAAGGCTGATAGGCCGTAAAATACTATCAATCCAATCCAATCCAATTCCCAAATATTTGCAGTCTTTCCCGCACCCCTCTCCTCGGAGGAGTCCACCAGTAGGTCCGCCTGAGGAAGTAATTCCTTCTAGGCATGGTAGACAAGGCTCAGCCCATCCTTGCTGTGGAAAGGGAGAGGGTCACATCACTGTAAGATGCCTGCCTGCCAGTGGCACAGCTGGCTGCCTGGGGCTGTTAGTGGTCGAGTTCTAGGTAAAGGTTAAGGTACTTAGTTTTGCTTTGTGACTTTCCACCCATTGACAAATGTTCGAACTGCATCAACATCAAGTTTGCATCGAGACATGTAACATCAGCCAAAGCAGGGTTAAGAAACATTTATAAAACTATGATTCAAACTCGGAATATATCGACTGGTCAGAAAAAATGGGAGCGGATCTATCCCAGCATATCATGGAATGAAATATGTGAAGCAACCAGGACTGCCACAACCTCTACATGCCTTAAAAGTTTCCAATATAAAATTAACAATCACATAATATATACAAATAGACTCCTCCACCGGATAGGAATAAAAAACAGCGAAAAATGTGATTTTTGTGGAGAAGGCAGCGAAACAATAACTCACCTGTTTGTAGAATGCCCCATAGTATGTAGCTTCTAGGCGGATGTGTCAGAATTACTTCACAAGAACACAGACCTAACTTTGCCAACGAGTCCTCAGAGTTTACTGTTTGGTACAGCTCCTCAAAACAAACTGATTAATCATATTCTGCTGTTAGGAAAATCTTTCATTCACAAATGTAAATATAGACGTTGTTAACCAAACACTAAGGGTTTCCTTAACATTCTACGACAAAACGCATTAATTAAAAAAATCATTGCCCAAAGCAGCAACAACACTGACTACAACAATAAATGGGGTGACCTGTTCACTATTTTAGATGATACTACTTCTGAAAGTTAGCACGGGATAAACTCTCTCTCTCTCTCTCTCTCTCTCTCTCTCTCTCTCTCTCTCTCTCTCTCTCTCTCTCTCTCTCTCTCACGCACGCGCACACATGCACACGCGCAAGTCACCAATCTACACCATGTATCTAATTCTTCCTTTTCGATTTCGCTTTTCGTAGAAGGATTAGCTCAAATAATTTTTTTTCCTGAGATCCAACAAACTGAACGACTCATGCCACCCTTTCTCTCCTCTCGCAGTCTCCCCTAACCCCTATATGATGATGATGATGATGATGATGATGATGATGATGATGATGATGATGATGATGATGATGATGATGATGATGATGATGATGATGGTGGTGGTGGTGGTGGTGGTGGTGGTGGTGATGAGATCATCATCATCCGATGAGAAAGATAAGAATGATGAGGATAATGATGTGGTGTTGATATTCATAATATTGATGTATTTTCGTCTCTTCCTTTTTTTTACTTTTCTTGTAATTTTGTCCTTCTTGTGTAATTTTTAGACCAAATAAACTGGAGGAAAAAAAAGAAAAAGAAAAAAGTGTTTGAACCGCCAGCTTTTACCCCCTGGTCATGGGGCTACTCTCTTACCCCCTGGTCATGGGGCCACACTTTTACCCCCTGGTCATGGGGCCACACTTTTACCCCCTGGTCATGGGGCCACACTTTTACCCCCTGGTCATGGGGCCACACTTTTACCCATGCAGGCGTTCGGCGTGAGCACTCATCTCTGAACATGGAAAACACGAACGCACGCGCTCGCACACACACACACACACACACACACACACACACACACACACACACACACATTTCGTAGGTATGTCAGTGAGGCCATTTTGACGTCTGCGCAGAAGCGGGTAAAGTATTTCCTGTTTTGGGCAGGCTTGCCAAACCGTGTCAACTATTAACTCTTCTAGTGAGTTATCTATAGCTTGGTTGTCAACCAAATTTGGTGACAACAAAGTATACGATAAGATGAAGCGACATTTTTTATTCGTAGCGCTCTCTTCCGGAAGGGAAAAGAAAAAGAATAGCGGCAAAATCAGCTCTTCAAAAGATATGATAACATTTCTTACAACAGTTACAAAGGACGTCCAAAGTAATAAACGTCGATAGATTACCATTTCAAGATAATTTTTCCAAGTTTCATCGGTCTGAGTTGTTTAAATCAGTAGAAATTTACATTATGCGGATGATCGTGTGACTGTCATTTCTCATTTTGACCGGTTTTCGGGTGATGACAAGACTGAATTTATGAGCATTTTGACTGTTGTTTTCAAAAAATAAACACGTGGATGTGGTTAAATGGACATCTTTGTGATTGATTCTGGGCATTTACAGTGGCTCTAATCCCTTTTTTAAAGTGAAAAAACTGTTTTGGTGATCAACAGGTACACAGAACTTCTTGTCACGTGACCAAATCGCAGTATTTTGATTGGCGGATTAAGTCTTTGCTGTCTGCTACATCGTGTATGTTGTGGTTTGTTTTGTTGTTTGTTTCCAGGCCCAGTATTTTTCCGTCTGTCAACACTTGGTTAGATCATCTGCATGATATAAGAAGCCCACCTGCCAAGTTGTGAGATAATTGAGCAAAAACAACTGAGTTCTGGCCATTTGTAATACAAAACAGAGAAATTTGGGAACTTTTCTTCACAAATATGTGAATCCTTCAAATAAACGTCATAAAAAATTAACCGATTTTAAAATGGTTTTTTCTACAATGTTTCTACTTTTTAGTGCTTTTTAATGGTGTATTTGAATTCTCCACCCCCCAAAAAAAATTTCATTGTGACATACCTACATTTCGAAAACGAAACGTGCTTCTGCGGCAGATTTCCTTTGGAATGCTGGGAAAGCATTTCTAAAGGTGTTTCTGGTCTGTTGTTTCAAGTGATCACCGTAATCATACCAGTCAATCAATTCTGGTAATAAATCCGTTTCCAAAACCAGACACTACTTTTCTTTTGATCCCAATTTTGATGCCGGTTCGCGGTCGTCGCAAGATTGGTTATCCCTGTGATATTTTATGGCGGAAGTGCTTCTGCGCATGCGCGAAATTGTGTACAACAATCTGCATGCCATGATTTAAACCACTGAATTGATCAAACCAGTGTAAAAACAGTGTTGCTAATGTAGCAAACGGTGACGTGAAAGTTGGAAAGACTAACATTAATTTTTATTTTCGCACCCAATTTCGCGCATGCGGAGAAGCACTTCCGCCATAAAATATCACAGGGATAAAATATTTCGCGACACCGGTTCGCGGTCTTCGCAAGATTGGTTGCGCAGTGTAGCGTGCAAAATAGTAACCCGTGCAAAACAGTAACCGGAAGTCATCGCAGAGTTATCTGCGAGGGACGTGCTGAGAATTCCACTCTAAAAAGAGACGGCACCCGCCACTCCGCCTGACTGACTTGGCACGCCCAGGGAGTTATGCTAAGATCCGGCCGCGTAAATATATCTGCGTTTTGTGACAAACGTCTTTCTCGGCGGTACTGTACTCCATGCACCTTAACGGTGCGCGTGATTCGGGTGTAATCTTAAGCTAAACGACGTTTATTGGCGCTGCTGAAATGGTCGAAGTCGGAAACATTCGGAACGTCGTTTAGCTTAAGATTACACCCGAATCACGCGCACCGTTAAGGTGCATGGAGTACAGTACCGCCGAGCAAGACGTTTGTCACAAAACGCAGATATATTTACGCGGCCGGATCTTAGCATAACTCCCCGGGCGTGCCAAGTCAGTCAACGGTCGCGTTTTATAAAACCAGACTACAAACAGACTACAGGGAGGTGACTCCCATATTATTTCCGGCAGGGGAGACGGCTTTACACGGGGAAAAACTTTTTTGAACGCTACATCATGTGTTAAACTACACAAATGCACCAATACCTCGTAAAGCAACTAATGCGTCGTTTATCGGAATATATTCCATGCGAAGAACAGGTGCAGGAGCGGTAAATTGCATAAAGCACGTCCCTCGCAGATAACTCTGCGATGACTTCCGGGTACTGTTTTGCACGGGTTACTATTTTGCACGCTACACGCAGTACTTTACGATGAAATTCTTACAAAATACACAAACGTGGACTTTTAGTGGCTTAAAAAGATGACATCAGGAATCTACATAATATTGCGATTAGTAGAATAGTAACAGATAGTGAAAACAAAGTGAGAGTTATTTTTCATCATTCGTTCGATGAGAATACATGAATGCCGATAACTTCTGCAAGGCCCGCCTGAGTGGGGAGCTTATTGGAAGGGCGACAACTCCATCTGTCATATTCGGGAAAGGACGCCCAAAGCGCGGCAAGTACGATTGGAGCCTTGACACACACGAGTGTCTGTGATTCGACCAAAGATCATAAGTACTGTAATCTTTGGTTCGACCCACTCATATCCACCTCGGCCTGACCTCCTGTGATCTCATCCAGCAACTGGAACATAGTCAGATTTGAAGATTTAAAAATGGTTAATATTGTAGAAAATTAAAAAAACTACAGATGTGCTTTGTTGCAAGACTGATAGAAATCGGATACTTATCTCCGCCAAGGAGGTTGTGTTTTACCCTGGGTTCTTTATATATATATATATATATATATATATATATATATATACTAGCCGCTTCGCGGCCAGGCAATGCGCAAAGCGTCAAAGACACATACAAAGCCAAATTCTTCAGCCGCCATTTTGTTCACAGATCTTCATTATCTGACTTTACCTACCCACACACCAACTTTCGGTCAAATCGGAGCACTTTGAGTTTTCGGCGGCCATCTTGTTTGTGCCCACTTCCGGTTACCATGGCAACGCAATTTCGTTTAACCCCACCATGACCTGACCCCGGCCCACACCTAACCCCATTCCAAGTTTTGAGTAGATGGGAACTCCTGTGTCTCAGGCGGCTTCGCCGCCTTCGACACAGTCGTCCATGGTTTACTCTGCCGCCATTTTGTTTTTCTCGTGACGTAACCATGGTAACCGGAATTTATTTTCGCAGATCTTCATCATCTGACTTTACCTACCCACACACCAAATTTCGGTCAAATCGGAGAACTTTGAGTTTCTGGCGGCCATCTTGTTTGTGCCCACTTCCGGTTACCATGGCGACACCTTTTTTTAAACCCCACCATGACCTGACCCCGGCCCACATCTAACCCCATTCCAAGTTTTAAGTAGATGGGAACTCCTGTGTCTCAGGCGGCTTCGCCGCCTTCGACACAGTCGTCCATTGTTTACTCTGCCGCCATTTTGTTTTTCTCGTGACGTAACCATGGTAACCGAAAAATTTGTTCACAGATCTTCATCATCTGACTTTACCAACCCACACACCAAATTTCGGTCAAATCGGAGCACTTTGAGTTTTCGGCGGCCATCTTGTTTGTGCCCACTTCCGGTTACCATGGCAACACAATTTTTTTAACCCCACGTTGACCTGACCCCGGCCCCCACCTAACCCCATACCAAGTTTCAAGTCGATCGGAATAAAACTGTTGAAACGTATAAGTGTCACACAGACAGACAGACAGATAGCGAAAAAATATATAGAGATATATATAGAGATATCTTGTTTGTGTCCACTTCCGGTTACCATGGCAACACCATTTTTTTAACCCCACGTTGACCTGACCCGGGTCCACACCTAACCCCATACCAAGTTTCAAGTCGATCGGAATAAAACTGTGGAAACGTATAAGTGTCACACACACACACAGACACACAGACACACAGACAGCGAAAATATATATACATATATATATA
>JAWQFJ010000234.1:0-7500 GCA_034096865.1 Theodoxus fluviatilis | reverse complement strand
TTGACGCTCATATGCGTATTTCCGTTTCAAGCTCATATGTGTATTCCTGTTTCAACCTTATACATAATTAAGTGCATTTTTGTTTCACGCTAAACGGACAGCCTCGAATCTTACTGTGTGATAAAGACCTTGCTAGAACGCCAGCGTTCTTGAGGACATCTCCCTGACAGAGACGGCTCCAGGCTTTGCTCTTGGTGGCCAAGCAAGGTGTGGACACCGAGGTCTTCAGTGTGCAAGACCTTCTCTACGGAGATACATGTATGCCCATCTGCAACAACATTGTGTGTGAGTGAGTGTGAGTGAGAGTGTGTGTGTGTGTGTGTGTTTGTGTGAACGTATGTGTGTGCATATGTGTGTGTGTGTGTGTGTTTGTGTGAACGTGCGTGTGTGTGAAAGCCTGTGTGAGTGTGTGTGTGTGTGTGTTTGTGTGTGTGTGTATGTTTGTGTGTGTGAGTGTGTCTGTGTGTGTGAGTGTCTGTGTGTGAGTGTATGTATATATATATATATATATATATATATATATATATATATATATATATATATATATATATATATATATATATATATATATATATATATATATATATATATGTGTGTGTGTGTGTGTGTGTGCGAGTGTAAATCATTGTACGACAGAAAGTCACTCGTCGTTTGAAAACTCTTTCAAATTGGCACATACAACAAGTAACGATAGTCTGTGTGGATTCATACAGATTGGGAACAGCAAAACGCACATTTGTCATAAATTTTGAATATGCACTTTGATAATGCATTTCTGAAACTCATGCAGACACCATTTTTTTCTGTCAAACCCAGCGCCAGCGCTATGGAAGGGCAAGCGTCCGGGAGAGAGAAGCTCATCACCTCTCTGCTCCTCTCTCCACCTCACCCGCAGTTCACGGCACTTTCCTTCCTCTGGAACTTCCTCGT
Source organism: Theodoxus fluviatilis (assembly GCA_034096865.1). Lineage (NCBI taxonomy): Eukaryota > Metazoa > Mollusca > Gastropoda > Cycloneritida > Neritidae > Theodoxus > Theodoxus fluviatilis. The sequence continues at coordinate 6,570 of JAWQFJ010000234.1, read as the reverse complement.
CAGGACAAAGACAGCATTTCATTCTTGGCAGAAGTTCTTGCCAAAACGCACAACTTCACGTGTATGTCAATAAACTTCATACAGCTTTTGCTACCAAGTCACCGCCCTAACCTGCTACATTTCTGTGTTCTTCGTGCTGTCGGGACTTGCTCCAGTCACATTCGCACAGTCGGCTTCCAGACAGTTCCCAACTGTTCAAGTATATCTTACTTGGAGGGGTCTCGATGTCCAGTTGAGCAGGGACACTCAGCCCGTCAGGATCTACAGCTAGTCCTCGAAATCCATACGGAGGCAGCTTTAGTGGCACTTCGAAGTGTTCGCCACTGTTGTTGTTATTCCCTCTGGCCTTGCCAGCGCTCCTACACTTACGTTCCTCACAACCAAAAGTTTATTTCCTGATTGTAGAACGGGTTTAGCATGCAGCAGTCACGACGTGTAGGCCTGCAACCACTGGTGTTTTCACGCTTCAAGGGTTGACACAGTGCAGATCGATCATCCCGGAAGAAGAAGAAGAAGAAGAAGGAAGAAGAAGAAGGAAGAAGAAGGAAGAAGAAGAAGAAGAAGAAGAAGAAGAAGAAGAAGAAGGAAAGAAGAAAGAAGAAGAGGAGGAGAGGAAGAGGAGGAGGAAGAGGAGGAGGAGGAGGAGGAGGAGGAGGAGAGAGGGGGAAGGGAGGGAGAAGGAGGAGAGCGAAGAGGAAGAGGAGGGGGAAGGGGAGAGAGGGAGGGGGAAGAGAAGAGAGAGGAGGAGGAAGGAGGAGGAGGAGGAGGAGGAGGAGGAGGAGGAGGAGGAGGAGGAGGAGGAGGAGGAGGAGGAGAATTTCAAACAAGAATATATACGCATCCATTGCAATAAGCAAGCATATAATTCTGGACTGAAGTATTTTTGACGACCTGGTCGAAGATGAAAGAACTCAGAATAGTAGGTATTGTGGATCTCGATGTTGAATACAGTGTCAATGCACGTATATACGAACGTACACAGAAATATCAGTAACTGACATGGAACAAGAATAAGAAGGCAAATGTCCCATGCACATCGACTCATGGACCACAGCTCTGTCCACAATCCCCCACAGACATGGTGAACGAGGCAGAAAGTATGACGGCAATAACGTTAGACGCACAACAATGTGAAATCCTTTCTCCAGTCGAGAGCTTCGACAAAGTTTCGTTCCAGTAGAGTGGTAGGGGTTGTCCAGTATACTGCCATATTTTACTTTCATGCACTGACAAACAGAGCTCTGTAACTAGTCCATCGAAACAGCAAGCTTCGGTAGATCCAGTTCTGATAATTTGCTCGTAAGATTTGCTTTGCAATCAAGACCTTTTCAAAAACGGTGTAAACATGGGAAACTTTGGTTACTATCTTGTAATTAACATTTCACATCCTTCTAAGATGCTGCCTTAAAAGGCAACTTGCACACGAGGTACCTAAGTGTGATACTAACCCAGGATAAGAACTCGTGGCAAAATGACAAGGAACAATAAAAACAACTTCCTCTCTCATTCTTAGTCCAGTTTTCTCGTTCTGTTCCAGCGCTTCCATCCCCTTAAATTTTACCATCATTCACTATACGTAAGCTCCAGTTATTCCCACCCCCCACCCCCCCGCCCCTCATTCCTCTCACCTTCCTATCTACAGACTTCCATGAATGCGTGTTGAAGGAGATCAAATCCTTTCCCCGATAATCGCAGCAAACTGTTGCGCTCGAGTCTGTTGATTGAATACCCGATTCCCGCCCCGCTCATTGGTTAAGTACGAACTGGTTCCAAAATATCCTTTGTGTCTGATGCTAGACTTGAGGAGAACACTCAACTAACCAAATATTCATTAAATATTCACTCGGAGAAATGAACAGCATTTTTTAAAGGTGTGGTTCGGATTATCTATCAATCTTTTACCACTGGAACAATTAATGTTGGAGTGATGTGAGCTCTTGTCAAAATATGAGTCAGCTGGGTTGACTGGCAATGTCTGCATCTTGCTTTTCGTGGATTCGAGTTCATATAGAGATTGGAAAGATATGTTGTCCACTGCATCCGCCCCCCCCCCCCCCCCCATCCCCTTACCCCCTTGACCGATATCGAAAGTGCTTCATTCACTCCAAAAAGCCCCCGTTGGGCCCCCTGTCGGTTGGAGGTCACAAACAAAAACTCACACGTCTCCCTAAGCGATTCATAAGTGGTGAATGACTAGGGGAAAAGATTCTTGACTTGCTCATATTCTATCCACTACAAATGGTTTTGGTAGTCAATGGCCTTGTATAGCCTGCAGAATCCAGTCGGCCGTAAAGTCCCATCCATCCACCCATCCATCCACCCATCCATCCATCCATCCATCCATCCATCCATCCATCCATCCATCCATCCATCCATCCATCCATCCATCCATCCATCCATCCACCCACCCACCCATCCATCCACCCATCCATCCATCCATCCATCCATCCATCCATCCATCCATCCATCCATCCATCATCCACCCACCCATTACAACAAATAACTGTATCACACTCCATGACTCAATAAATTCTCGTTGCTCATACAACATATTATTGCCCACTTGGAAGAAGTCAGTAACCTGTGGGTCTGTCAGATAATTACACAGTACTTTACTTCAAGTTCCGCCGACTCCCTCCAAGTAGTTCCCCTCAACATACTGCGCCCATTAACTCACTCTTATTCCGTTTTCCGCGTTGTTTCTGTTCGTGTTTTTTTTGTTCCTCTTTTCCCTTTTCGACAACCAGTCACCCCTGGTGAACCCCCAGATCCAAAGTCCATATCAACCCAAATCTTGCTCTCTACCCTTGTGTTGCATCATCTCTTGCTTGCACCCTCTGCATGATGGTATGAGATTCCTTCTTTTTTTCTGATTCACCTTTTTTTTTTTTGAATTAATTTTATGTACTCTCATTTTTATTTTCAACAAACCATAATCTAGCACCACGTAGCCCATCAATTCAAATGTCCTTCCTTTAAGACTCAAAGTTTGCTCACCAGCGCTTCATTAAACGGCCGCTTTCTTGTTGCTCTCCCTTGTTGCTCTCTTTTCCTGTTCTGTTTTGTCATTGTCCGCCCACAAACCATTAATTTGCGGGTATCGATGTGCTTTGGCTATCATCACTATGGGAAATGGTGGTGTATTTGTACAGTTGACTGAGACATGTAACTCATATATCGCGTTATTATTTGCTCACACATTAATCTTTAGCAAAGGTTTTTTGCACCAAAAGAACAAGGCCAACAGACTAGAGCCAATGTCCTCCTTTGAGGTATCTGACGCTATTATTTCGAGATCAGAGGACTACCGAAAAAAAAGGCGCCAAAAAGAAGTTCGAAGACCAAATCCGTGCTTTGAGAAGACCCATCAAATATATCGTCTTTCGCTATTCCATTGCGGCAGCGTTCATGGTTGACAGTTCCAGTTGCTATTCTCCTCTTCGAATCGTTTGGGGTGGATGATGCGTTGTTGAATATCGCCAATTTTTAGTTGTACATGTAGGCGCCCCAAGGTGTTTGTGTCTTACAGGTCTTTTTTTGCGAAAATTTCTTTGCGGAAATGGATTTTTCTCATGATTGGCTTCCCTTTCCTTTTCCTTTCCCGCCCCCCCGACCCCTTTCGACACCTCTCTCCTACCCACCCGACTTCATCCTTTTTCTTAGACCCACCCTCCTCTTCTCACCTCCCTCCGTGTACTGCAAAGGAGCAATGTAGCTTGTCTTTTTAGTTACATTCATCGCTTTTTTTTCAAGACATTAAGTTATTAATAGTTATCAGACTTTATTTTTTGGCATCTATGGGAGGGAAAGCCTCTTTTTGCAAACAGGTTACGTATTTGAAACGGTAGATTTTTCGATTGGTCCTTGGCCCGGTTGATAATGTCATTAGTTCGTCATTTGTCCGCGGAAACTATTTAATATGGATCGTGGAAACTGTCCAATGTTGACGCTATTCCAGCGTACAGCAGCAACGCTGTTTTTTGTTTCTTTTCCTGTTTTGAGAGAAGATGAGGAGATTGATTACACATACGGAAGAGGAGAAGGATAGGAAGTGGAAGGGCGGGAAAGAGAAAAGAGGGAGGGAAGGGAAGAAAACATTGTTTTAGGGGGGCAAAAAAAAAAACTTGTAGTGCTGAGAGAAACGGGAGATGGAGAAAGACGAGGAGAAGAAAAGTCTTTTGTTGTAAACAATTTTACCTAATCAAAGCGTTAACCAGGTTAACGAGAAGAATACCAACAACGACCGTAACACATGGAGACAGGAACGTCAGTTTTTCGTTGACCGGGGGGGCCCGGCCGCTTGTCCCCTCGCAAAAAGGGCCCCACCCGACACATCTTAAATGTATAATTATAGCAGGAGTAACCATAACAATCCACCAAAAATGACCCACTAACAATTTTGCAAAGAATCCATTTAGAAACAGTTTCCACGCCAGCGTTGCATTTGTTCCTCTGGGAAAACGGAATACTGAGAAAAAAAGGAAAAAAAAAGGCCCGTCCTCGTTCGTCTGTCAAGATTTAGCCCGCCCGTTACTGATCGCACCAACTTTTTTTCCGGTAAGCAACGATCCCTCAGGACTGCGGTTCCCCTCATCACAATGACGTCAATAATTAGTCGCACATTCTAAAGGCAGGTCCACGTAATTAATATACTACAGCACGGTTATACGCCTTGATGTCTTAAGTATTGACATGCGTCGTTCACGCAAGCCAGGCGTTCGAGAACATTCTGCTCCCCTTTCCTTGCGTCCAATGGACTTCCACGGGAACAGTGAGGATGTCACTTTTGCTTGGTCTTTCTGACCATTCCAAAGCCCGATGCCCAGGCCCAATAAAAAGGATCGATCCTATTCCTCGGGCTTCGTCACCGTCTACAGCACGCCTGCTATACGCTGCTAAGCATTACAGTCATCGTTTAAGCGTGTCAATCACCAAGGCTTACCTCTGGGCCTGCTTGGGAGTCGGTGGTTGCTTAATGGAGTGTGCTTAAGGACCTCACAACTTCAAGCTTACGTTCTGTGTTGCTGCTAAGGAGGTCTGTTCACCGTCACGTTCTCAAGGAGGCGTTAAAGACTTCTGGTTGTACGGTTACCAAGAGTCACACGCTTACGCTACCTCTGACCCGCTGTCGATCGGTTTTTAGACGGCGCTCTGTTTCGGTCTGTTCCTTAGTTGCAAAGTAGGCACCCTGTCTCCATCTTATGCCTTTGCTCTCTCGCTCGCCAATGCATAAAAAACAACAAAAGACCGGCCCATGCGTCCTGTGGTGTCTCTATTCCATGCCCACGTTGAACCCAAACACACAACTCACGCGACCGAGCAATCTGTTGGGCACTTTCACACTGAAAACCGCCGGTCATTGCATTTTTACGTGTCAGCCCACCCTCCACCCCTCTCCCCTCCTCCTCCTACCTCAGCAGCAGCAAGCAGCAGTCAGCAGCTATAGCAGCATAGAAGCATGTTATTTTAGACCATCCACGGCACGGCGCTATCCACAAGGCGCAGCCACTCGGAACGTTCCGTCCGACCATCTACATTGGTGACGCCGCCGCACGAACGTGTCGTTGCCATGCACCCACATGGGTTAACAAGTAGGTCGAGTCTGGAGCGCACGGCGTCGGCGAAGAGCGACGAAAGTGTCGGCGGAATCGCTAGCTGCGTGAGCCTAGCGAGCTGATCTGTCGGATTCTGGAGCTTAGAGCTGGACGCCAAGCCCTTGGGCTCTGGCCTATAGGCCGGCCTTCTCGGCCCAGGACCTTGGGGACAGTCTTCCCCCTCTGGACACGCAGGTGCCCTCCGCTCGCGCTTCTTAAGGACCACAGTAGGACAACAGCCATCCACATCCCCGCCCTGGGACTACTCAGCCTCAGTTCCGCGCCAGCGTGTGTGTGGTTTTTTTTCATCGTTGGGGAAAAGAAGACGGCCCCTCCACCCCAAGCCACCGACCTGACCCTAACTAGCCCCTCCACCCTTTCCATCCCAGCCACAGCCACGTGAGCCTCACCACCTATTCCCATACCCTAACCCACCCAGCCCCGTTCAAGATCGTTGGCCTCCCCTCCCCCCCCTCAACCTCCCTCTTCTCCCTCTCTCCTTGACTTCCGTGTAAGGAATAAAAACGAAACACAAAAAAGCCAGATTAAATGGAAACAAAACGAGAATAAAAGGAAAATAAATGAAAAAAATGAGAAGAGATCCAAAAGAAAAAGACCATCTGCTTGCGTGGCCTTCGCGCGTCTTTCTTGAGACTTGTCCCCTCTTTGTATTCTCTCTGGGTTGTTGGTTCTGTCTCCGTGTTCTGTCTTTTGTTGTGTTTTTTGGCGTAACAGCTGTCTCATTTCTTGGACACGGGAAAAAGAGACGAAAAAAGAAAAATATACGAAAAAAAAATAAATCAAAAAAATACACTGGCAAAGGAAGAATAAAAAGACAAACTAATATAAAACAAGAAAAGACTGTGAATTGTCAGATAAGAGTTGTACGGTAAAAAATACTTTTTTTAGTTGGGGAGCCTGGAGTGGTGGCTTTGTTGTGTTTCGGCTTGTTTGCATTGGTTCCTGTCTGAGGTTG
>JAWQFJ010000233.1:44564-57566 GCA_034096865.1 Theodoxus fluviatilis | reverse complement strand
GGCTGGCCACACCACATACCTGTGTGCCGCTTCATGTGGTGCATGATGAGGTTGGTCACGTCATCAATGAGGCTGGGGTCACTGTAGGTGAAGGTCAGATGGGGCCCCGTGGGGGAATTGCTGTCCTCCCCCGACATCTGCTCGGCCCGCTGTCAGGGAATGAACGAATGAATGAATGAATGAATGGAAGAATGAATGGATGAATGAATGAATGGATGGATGGATGAGTGAATGGACAGACGACAATGACCATGAAAACAAACACAACCCAGCAACTTTAGATTTAAGACATTGCCTTGAATGGTTTCTTTGTTCCAAGCAGTGTATTTCTTTCAATTGTATCATACAATATTTGAAGAACAAATCAATTGTATCATACAATATTTGAAGAACAAATTACTCTAATATGGGTTACCTTTCTTTCAATTGTATCATACAATATTTGAAGAACAAATTACTCTAATATGGGTTACCTTTCTACTTCTTCCACTTGACACTGATGATGATCAGCCATTGCAGCCCATGCATGGCCACTGGTCGCGAAAACCAAGTCTCAATGTAAATCTCTCGGGAAGTAGCATACACCCTATTTGCCAGTCATGGCACAGTCACCATAGCAGGACCGATGACAGTACACCTTTGGGACAGAACCAACCATCTAGCCCAACGACTGCCCAGGCGAGCAGCTCACCTCGTCGAAGGCCTGTTCGATCTCGTTGATGAGCTGCTTGGAGCGGATGGCCTTGATGTCCGCCTGCTTGAAGTTCAGGCCCTGGTGGTCCAGCGACTTGAGGTAGAACTTCTCGTTCTGCTCTCGCCACACCTTGTTGAAGCCGTGTCGCGCCTCGCGCCACTCCTCCTCCTTGGCTCGCAGCCTGCATGCACAATCACAGACAGATTGTTTTACTGGATGCCAGACTACAGTCAGCCCAAAAAGGTTTGAAATTCCTCAAAGCAGCCGGGGTGTGGGTTTGATGGTATGACTTACTGGTTCTCAAACCACTTCATACTTTACTGGGAGAAATCTAGAGGCGGGAGCCCTGCGATGAATTCTTACCATGATGATAACTGCAGCTCTTGCATTCTAGACACACTCAGTCTCTCATTGCTGAATAATTAAGGTGTTTTGGGGGGCATTTAGTAAAAATAAACATCCACGAGGAATTACTGGCACTTCAGGCAAAGACTAATGAGGGAGAAACATGCAGTTAGCAAGATAAATTTCTCAGAAATGCAAGAAAACTGAAACAAAGGGTGACAAACTCAACTCACCTCCTCAGAACGAGGGGAACAGCAATGACAGGGTTTTTCTTCAGACCATCAATGATGTCACCTGCCTTGTCCCCATAAAGCCTGCAACCAAAGGAATGAATGCACGAATAAATGAATGAACGAATGCAGTCTCAGTCTACCAGCCTATGGAGGCAATGCACAGCAAGATCACTTCAAGCCATGGTTTCTCGTCTTCACTTTTTACAAATTGCATTGGGAGACGTGGCAAGTGTGTTCTTACCGCCAATCCACACGAGGTAGATTGAATGAACAAATGTTTCTGGCCTTGCATCATCTGGAGGGGGTGTTAGGCCATTGACTACAAGAATCATTTGAGGCTGGTTGGGGCAAGTCGCTTGTCTCTTTCCATCTGCACAGTTATATGCTGTGGATTTAGTTTTTTAACCCAAACCAATTCGTGAAGGAATCTGCAACCCTCTTTATCAGGGCAAAGCATTTCCCACCCTGCGCTGTCCTCAAGGTAAAGGTGCTCTTTTTGATATTGCAATTTTCCACCCACTGATGCTCAAACCATACACGTACACCCCCTGGTCAACTGGCTGCTCAATGTCTCTCTCCAACTCCTGCTCAACTCCCAGGGGAGCATGCAAGGAGGCTGCAAAGTAATGTGCCAAAGTTAGCTTTCACAGTTTTCTAGCTCACCCCTCACAGGTACCCGTTTTACTCCTAGTCCAAGACGGAAATTCTGTTGCTTAAAAGTCTTGCATTCCAATGATGGGCCCTAACCACAAAAAAATAGTTTTTTTTATATCCCCAATGGCTTGTTTCCAGCCGTTGTTGAAAAGCAGCTTCAGGGGGAAGCTTCTCTTCCGGTAAAAGCTGGAGTTGCTGTCTGCCCACTGCAAAACCATGCACCCACACAGAGTGCATGGGGATTTGGCAGGCAAAATTGGCAACCGTGCCTTCTGTTGAAGGCCTTTCCAAGTTACTCCACCACACAACAACCCTTCATCTCCCCCCATCTTCTTGCAACTCCCCCATCCACCCATCTCCCTCACACACACATGGCATGCTAATTCGCAAATATGCCGTCTCTTGAAGGCCTTCCCAAGTCACTATATCTCCACCACACAACACCCCTTCACCTCCCTCTGTCTCCTTGCAACTCCCCCATCCACCCATCTTCCTCACACACACATGGCATGCTAATTCGCAAATATGCCGTATCTTGAAGGCCTTCTCAAGTTACTTCATCTCCAACACACAACACTCCTTCACCTCCATCTGTCTCCTTGCAACTCCCCCATCCACCCACCCTCCAAGCATACACATGCTCACAAAAACATACACAGTGACATGGCTGACAGAAATGAGCAAATATGCTACCTGTTGAAGGTCCTTCCAGTAACTGTCTCCAACACACAAAATCCCCCACCTCCTTCAAACCCCTCCACCCCCCACGATGTCACTCTACTCCTCCAGAAGACGCCCATCACTCCTCCCTGCACATCTTCCTGGCCCACCTCTGGATGGCCTTGCGGGTGAGGACCTCAGAGTTTCCTCCGAGGGAATTATCAAGACGGAACTTGGCTTGATCTTCTGGAGACATGCATTCGAGCTTCTTCCGCACCGCCTCCAGCACACGGATGGCCGACAGGTTCGTCTCTATGATCACGTCAAGCTGGGGGCAAGGCAAGAAATACAAAGAGGTCAGACATGGAGGAAACACAAGCAGGCAGGCAAAAAGACAGCTGAAGCCACCAGGGAGGGAGGGAGGGAGGGAGGGAGGGGAGTTTTATGGTCTATCAGCCTTTGAAGGCTATATAAGGCCACAAAGCATAAAAATCACTAGAACAGTATAGAGTAAATGCAAATCAAGTCACAATGTCCCTAGTCATTCGCCTCTTACCAATCGTGCAGGCAGAAGCGGTGGGTCAATTCTTACCCCGAACCCACGGGGAGAGGGAGGGAGGGAGGGAGGAGGGAGGGAGGGAGGTTTACAGCCTTTCAGCACTAAAATCACTAGAATAGTTTTGAGTAGCCGCAAATCAAGTCACAATGTCCCTATTTTTTCTTCTCTCATCAATCGATTAGGGAGGCATGGTGGGTCTATTCTGACCCCAACCCACAGGGGGTCACCACACAGGGAGACATGGTGGGTCTATTCTGACCCCAACCCACAGGGGGTCACCACACAGGGAGGCATGGTGGGTCTATTCTGACCCCAACCCACAGGGGGTCACCACACAGGGAGGCATGGTGGGTCTATTCTGACCCCAACCCACAGGGGGTCACCACACAGGGAGATATATGACCATGCATGACAATGATTGCATGGAGTTTTATCATCAGCCAATTAACATTTTAAGGCTATTCAAGGTCATCAATCACGACGAAAAATTACAAGAGCAGGTTACGGAGTGAGTCAAGATCTTCCTAGCTATCCACCCATTCTGCATCGCGTGGGGTGATGTGGCAGGTCAATTGGTACTCCAGATCCACAGCAGGATGGACACGGCAAGAAGTAACGAGAGGTGAGACAGTGGGATGAACAAGACAGCTGAAGCCTCCATGACAGAGAAGTGCAACCATGCATGATAATAAATGAATGAATGGGAGCTTACTACCTGCCTTGCAGCCTCTGTAGGCTACGTAGGCCTGTTGCTCACAAAATCCCTAGGGCCAGTCCTAGTTCAAGCAAGATCAGACTTCCCTCATTATCCGTTTCTTACAAACCATACAGGGAGACACACAAGATACACCAGGCTAAACCTGCTGAACAGTTTTTGAGCAAACACACAGCAAAATCATCAAAATTCCGAGTCATGTGTTTTCTGAAGCTTCACACAAAAGTTTAAAAATTGTCATATATGAGCCGTTTACTCAGGAATTACTATAAAAAATTGATGAAGGGTGAACATTTTGGGGGGTTTACTTTTGACACAGCGGCCAGTTAAAATTAAAATGGCAAATTAACTTTAAAATCTTCTGCAAGTCTCACCTCAAATCTTTCATCCTCACACTTGTAGATGTGTTCCTCGTACTGAGTTTTCCTGGAGGTGACAAACGTCGAGTCTTCAGACCAGGAGGGGAAGGAAACGTAGGTATCATTCAGCACCTGCAATAGACATGAATGAATGAATGAATGAATGAATGAATGAATGAATGAATGAATGAATGAATGAAAAATGATTGAATGAAAGCATGAATGAATCAGTATGGCCTATCGACCTTGCCTGGCTGTGTACATTGAAAAAGGTGCAAATCGCCTGAGCTGTCAGTGTTACAGTACCAGTACACAAGGTGCAAATCACCTGAGCTGTCAGTGTTACAGTACCAATACACAAGGTGCAAATCGCCTGAGCTGTCAGTGTTACAGTACCAGTACACAAGGTGCAAATCGCCTGAGCTGTCAGTGTTACAGTACCAGTACACAAGGTGCAAATCGCCTGAGCTGTCAGTGTTACAGTACCAGTACACAAGGTGCAAATCGCCTGAGCTGTCAGTGTTACAGTACCAGTACACAAGGTGCAAATCACCTGAGCTGTCAGTGTTACAGTACCAGTACACAAGGTGCCAATCACCTGAGCTGTCAGTGTTACAGTACCAGTACACAAGGTGCAAATCACCTGAGCTGTCAGTGTTACAGTACCAGTACACAAGGTGCAAATCACCTGAGCTGTCAGTGTTACAGTACCAGTACACAAGGTGCAAATCGCCTGAGCTGTCAGTGTTACAGTACCAGTACACAAGGTGCAAATCACCTGAGCTGTCAGTGTTACAGTACCAGTACACAAGGTGCAAATCACCTGAGCTGTCAGTGTTACAGTAATAATAATAATAATACAGACTATTTCTAACGCACATACCTTCCCTAATAGGCAAGCTCATGGCGTGTACAATGATAAAGTCTACACTCATACAAAGCATTCTAACACTCACACACTATACAATTGAAATAAAAAGAAAAATTTGAATACAATACAATTAATTAAGTAGCAGGCAAAACACGAAACATAAAAGAGGCGCCTTCACTGCTCGTCAGGAAAGACTGACCGGAACAGGTGTGTCTTGAGGGAGGTTTTGAACTGGGACATGGAATTAGAGTGACGGACAGGGAAAGGTAGGCTATTCCATGTTACAGGGCCGATGTAGGAAAAAGCTCGCTGTCCTTGGGTTATCTTTTTGCGACGGGGGACATTTAACGTTTTGGTGTCTGCAGCTGAACGGTTATTTCTAGCGGGGGTGTAGACAGTGAGAATTTCTTTGAGTGCGTGTGGTGCAGTTTGATTGAAGAAGTTGAAACACATAATGGCTAGCTTATACTCTATCCTCTGAGCGACGGGGAGCCAATGCAGTGCACGAAGGAGTTTGGATGTGGGAGTTCTCTTGGGACATCTAAAGATTAATCTAGCAGCAGTGTTTTGGACTTTTTGCAGTTTGTTTAGCAGAGTGCCAGGAATGCCGGCAAGAAGAGAATTTCCATAATCCATAATACCAGTACACAAGGTGCAAATCGCCTGAGCTGTCAGTGTTACAGTACCAATACACAAGGTGCAAATCACCTGAGCTGTCAGTGTTACAGTACCAGTACACAAGGTGCAAATCACCTGAGCTGTCAGTGTTACAGTACCAGTACACAAGGTGCAAATCGCCTGAGCTGTCAGTGTTACAGTACCAGTACACAAGGTGCAAATCGCCTGAGCTGTCAGTGTTACAGTACCAGTACACAAGGTGCAAATCACCTGAGCTGTCAGTGTTACAGTACCAGTACACAAGGTGCAAATCACCTGAGCTGTCAGTGTTACAGTACCAGTACACAAGGTGCAAATCGCCTGAGCTGTCAGTGTTACAGTACCAGTACACAAGGTGCAAATCGCCTGAGCTGTCAGTGTTACAGTACCAGTACACAAGGTGCAAATCGCCTGAGCTGTCAGTGTTACAGTACCAGTACACAAGGTGCAAATCACCTGAGCTGTCAGTGTTACAGTACCAGTACACAAGGTGCAAATCGCCTGAGCTGTCAGTGTTACAGTACCAGTACACAAGGTGCAAATCACCTGAGCTGTCAGTGTTACAGTACCAGTACACAAGGTGCAAATCGCCTGAGCTGTCAGTGTTACAGTACCAGTACACAAGGTGCAAATCGCCTGAGCTGTCAGTGTTACAGTACCAGTACACAAGGTGCAAATCGCCTGAACTGTCAGTGTTACAGTACCAGTACACAAGGTCTTTCTTTCCCTCACTCTTTGCCAGCAACACACTGTTCACTTGTGACTTGTACACAAGGCATACGAGACATCTGCACATCACAGCCTATTCTGTAGACAACGAATGGACGATGGGATACATGAGCTTTTACAGCCTCTCTGCCAATGTAGGCTACGTAAGGACATTGACTACTAAGGTCACTAGAGTTGGTCAGAGCATAAACAAATCTTTATTTCCAATTTATGAATCACATTGGGGAAAGCAGCAGGTGTATTCTTGTCCCTCAACCGACAGGTATTTTCTCTAGAAGGGAGCCAGAAAAAAAAAGAGAAAAAGAGAGAGAAAAAAGAGAGAAAGAGAGGAAAAAAGAGAGAAAGAGAGGAAAAAAGAGAGAAAGAGAGGAAAAAAGAGAGAAAGAGAGGAAAAAAGAGAGAAAGAGAGGAAAAAAGTGTGTGTGTGTGTGTTTCTCTGGTCACGTCATACTGTTGAATGAAAAAACTGCTAAGACTGAAGATATTCTTCATCCAGTCAAACTTTACAATGACTAACACACACAGAGAGAGAGAGAGAGAGACAGAGAGAGAGAGAGAGAGAGAGAGAGAGAGAGAGAGAGAGAGAGAGAGAGAGAGAGAAGAGAGAGAGAGAGAGAGAGAGAGAGAGAGAGAGAGAGAGAGAGAGAGAGAGAGAGAGAGAGAGAGAGAGAGAGAGAGAGAGAGAGAGAGCGAGAGAGAGAGGGGAGAGAGAGAACCAGCCATTCTCTACTAGAGGGTCACTAAATTTTGACATTTCATCTGTACCAACATCAACATGACAGTGGAAGGTGGGATCAGTGATTGGGTGCAAGCAGCTCCAGAGCAAAGGAGAGGCTCTTACCTCTCGACACAGCACATTACGGCCGGTGCATTTTGGCTGAACGTAGGATCTGGGAAGGCTGCGGTAGCTGGCGCCATATTTCTTGCAGGTGGTGAAGTCTGCAAGGCAAAGTCAAACAACTCCAGTTAGGATTATACAACAGCTCTTCTAATCCCTCTACCATGCATACAATCCCATAACCCTGCCTAGGATATAATGCTTGCAGGTGGTGAAGTCTGCAAGGCAAAGTCAAACAACTCCAGTTAGGATTATACAACAGCTCTTCTAATCCCTCTACCATGCATACAATCCCATAACCCTGCCTAGGATATAATGCTTGCAGGTGGTGAAGTCTGCAAGGCAAAGTCAAATAACTCCATTTAGGATTATACAATAGCTCTTCTAATCCCTCTACCATGCATACAATCCCAGAACCCTGCCTAGGATATAATGCTTGCAGGTGGTGAAGTCTGACCGTATCACATGAAAACCATCCTCCAACCCCTTGTTAAGCCTCACTTCCCTGTAACGTCAATACAACCCTGCTACACCACACAGCCCACAAAACACTGGCCACGACACTATGCTTGCAGATGGCAAAGTCGGCATGACAAGGTTAAAAATTCTCAGGTCTGTTACACAACAAAACAACAGCTCTATACAATATAACCCACAAACATTGGCTATGGCACATTGCTTGCCAGTGGTAGAGTCTACAAGTCAAGATCAAACACACTAAGTCAGTGTCACATAAAAACCATCCTCTACACCATACAACCCACAGACACTGGCTACGGCTAATGCTTTCCATGAAAAGTCTACATCGAACACACTAGGACAGTGTCACATCAAAATCATCCTCTACACCATACAACCCACAGACACTGGCTACGGCTAATGCTTTCCATGAAAAGTCTACATCGAACACACTAGGACAGTGTCACATCAAAATCATCCTCTACACCATACAACCCACAGACACTGGCTACGGCTAATGCTTTCCATGAAAAGTCTACATCGAACACACTAGGACAGTGTCACATCAAAATCATCCTCTACACCATACAACCCACAGACACTGGCTGCGGCTAATGCTTTCCATGAAAAGTCTACATCAAACACACTAGGTCAGTACCACATCAAACAACCCTCTACCCCACACAATCCAAAACACAGGCAAGGACAGAATGCAGGTGCAAAAGTCTGCATCAAAACATCACCCGTCCCCAGCAAGAAGCCCTCCATAACAGACAGTCATCAAACACTAGGCAAAACAAACAGCTTGCTGGCCACGAGAGTTTCTATCGGACTGAAGCCCTCCATAACAGACAGTCATCAAACACTAGGCAAAACAAACAGCTTGCTGGCCAAGAGGATTTCTATCGGGCAGAACAAACAGCTTGCTGGCCAAGAGGATTTCTATCGGGCAGAACAAACAGCTTGCTGGCCAAGAGGATTTCTATCGGGCAAAACAAACAGCTTGCTGGCCACGAGAGTTTCTATCGGGCAGAAGCCCTCCATAACAGACAGTCATCAAACACTAGGCAAAACAAACAGCTTGCTGGCCACGAGAGTTTCTATCGGGCAAAACAAACAGCTTGCTGGCCACGAGAGTTTCTATCGGGCAGAAGCCCTCCATAACAGACAGTCATCAAACACTAGGCAAAACAAACAGCTTGCTGGCCACGAGAGTTTCTATCGGGCAAAACAAACAGCTTGCTGGCCACGAGAGTTTCTATCGGGCAGAACAAACAGCTTGCTGGCCACGAGAGTTTCTATCGGGCAAAACAAACAGCTTGCTGGCCACGAGAGTTTCTATCGGGCAAAACAAACAGCTTGCTGGCCACGAGAGTTTCTATCGGGCAGAACAAACAGCTTGCTGGCCACGAGAGTTTCTATCGGGCAGAACAAACAGCTTGCTGGCCACGAGAGTTTCTATCGGGCAGAACAAACAGCTTGCTGGCCACGAGAGTTTCTATCGGACAGAACAAACAGCTCGCTGGCCATGAGAGTTTCTATCGGGCAGAACAAACAGCTTGCTGGCCACGAGAGTTTCTATCGGGCAAAACAAACAGCTTGCTGGCCACGAGAGTTTCTATCGGGCAGAACAAACAGCTTGCTGGCCACGAGAGTTTCTATCGGACAGAACAAACAGCTCGCTGGCCATGAGAGTTTCTATCGGGCAGAACAAACAGCTTGCTGGCCACGAGAGTTTCTATCGGACAGAACAAACAGCTCGCTGGCCATGAGAGTTTCTATCGGGCAGAACAAACAGCTCGCTGGCCACGAGAGTTTCTATCGGGCAGAACAAACAGCTCGCTGGCCATGAGAGTTTCTATCGGGCAGAACAAACAGCTCGCTGGCCACGAGAGTTTCTATCGGGCAGAAGCCAAGTAAAAGGTGTGGTTTTATACAGCGACTCATCACCCGTGTCTGGGTCTCAGACTGCTTTTCACTTTACCCCCTGGTCACTGGGTCTCAGACTGCTTTTCACTTTACCCCCTGGTCACAGGGCAGCTTGATCAATCTCTCTGAGAGAATCTATGCAAAACCACGTTCTGGTCTAAAACCTGGGTTGTATAGATCATGTTTGTAGTGACAGTCTTTCCATAGGAAAAATGATACAAGTCACAGGGCGAATATTAAGTGTATAGAGAATGAATGAATAAATAAATGAGTGAGTGAATGAAGTGATAGGGCCTCTGAAAGACAACAGATCACTACTATCTCACTAGAGCTGGTTAAGGCAAGACACTACTATCTCACTAGAGCTGGTTAAGGCAAGACACTACTATCTCACTAGAGCTGGTTAAGGCAAGACACTACTATCTCACTAGAGCTGGTTAAGGCAAGACACTACTATCTCACTAGAGCTGGTTAAGGCAAGACACTACTATCTCACTAGAGCTGGTTAAGGCAAGACACTACTATCTCACTAGAGCTGGTTAAGGCAAGACACTACTATCTCACTAGAGCTGGTTAAGGCAAGACACTACTATCTCACTAGAGCTGGTTAAGGCAAGACACTACTATCTCACTAGAGCTGGTTAAGGCAAGACACTACTATCTCACTAGAGCTGGTTAAGGCAAGACACTACTATCTCACTAGAGCTGGTTAAGGCAAGACACTACTATCTCACTAGAGCTGGTTAAGGCAAGACACTACTATCTCACTAGAGCTGGTTAAGGCAAGACACTACTATCTCACTAGAGCTGGTTAAGGCAAGACACTACTATCTCACTAGAGCTGGTTAAGGCAAGACACTACTATCTCACTAGAGCTGGTTAAGGCAAGACACTACTATCTCACTAGAGCTGGTTAAGTAAGAACAACGAAGTCTTAACTTCCCTTTTGCAAACTGAGTAGGTAATGCGATGGGTCTGCTCTAACCATCTACTCTTCGGAATGAATGAATGAGTGAATGAATAAATGTATGAATTGGTACAATCTCTCAGCCTTGGCAGGCTATGTGGGGACATGGATCTGGAAATTCACTCTGACTGGATGGATCAATCTTGATAGAGGTACAATCTCTCACCTTGGCAGGCTATGTGGGGACATGGATCTGGAAAATCACTCTAACTGGATGGAGCAATCTTGACGGAGCCAAATCTAGATTTCCCTGGCCATTCACCTCTGATGAGCAGTGAGGAGTGGTGGCAAGCCCAGTGTTCTACCCCTAACCCACAGAGGTAACCCACAGGGTGGCAGTGGGTGCATTGGGAGAGCTGTGATGAGCAGCGAGGAGTGGTGGCAAGCCCAGTGTTCTACCCCTAACCCACAGAGGTAACCCACAGGGTGCACAGTGGGTGCATTGGGAGAGCTGTGTGGCTGTGTGGTCAGTGTGCTTGACCTGCAGTCGATTGTGGCTAGTGGCTACACATGGCATTCAAAGCTGCGTGGTTCTCAAGAGTTGCATCCTTGAGCAAGATGCTTAACTACCATTGGTTTTCCCCCCAGGAGTAAAACCAGGTACCTGAGAGGGCAATGTTGGCAAATTGTAGTGTGATTAACCCTTGTATGCGGCCAAGAGACAGCATGGAGTTGGGATACTTCTCAGGGAGTGGAGTCAGTGCTGGGAGCTGACCGAGTGCATCTTGAGTGACTGTCACTGTTTGTTGTGAGGTACTAGCAAAGGATTGGTCAAGCTGTCCAGCGATCAGGGGGCATGAAGTGTCCAGCAGTTTGAGACCAGACATGGGAGAAGAGAGGCTGTATAAAACCCAACCTTTTCCCTTTTTGCATTCAGTAGAAAGAGGGCTGGCACTTACCAATCTCCATGGCCAGTTCTCCACTGATCCTCTCCTTGGCGGTGGCGCCGTGGGGGACCATCTCCACTGTTGTGCCGGACTCCTTGTAGTCCAGGAAGTCCTTGAACCACTTGTGCAGCTCGGGGAACTTGCTGTCGGACACAAAAAAGTCAATGGTCAATGGCATGCAAGGTAGTGTAGCCATCGACCAGGGCATTTCCAGTCTAACCAGTGACCTGGATATTTATAGTCTAGCCACTGACCAGGGCATTTCTAGTCTAGCCACTGACCAGGGCATTTCCAGTCTAGCCACTGACCAGTGCATTTTCAGTCTAGCCACTGACCAGTGCATTTCCAGTCTAGCCACCAACCAGGACATTTCTATTCTGGCCACTGACCAGGGCATTTCTAGTCTAGCCACTGACCAGTGCATTTCCAGTCTAGCCACTGACCAGTGCATTTTCAGTCTAGCCACTGACCAGTGCATTTCCAGTCTAGCCACCAACCAGGACATTTCTATTCTGGCCACTGACCAGGGCATTTCTAGTCTAGCTAGTGACCTGGGAATTTTTAGTCTAGCCACCAACCAGGACATTTCTAGTCTAGCCACTGACCAGGACATTTCTAGTCTAGCCAGTGACCTGGATATTTCTAGTCTTGCCAATGACCATGGCATTTCTAGTCTAGCCACTGACCAGTGCATTTCTAGTCTAGCCAGTGACCATGGCATTTCTAGTCTAGCCAGTGACCATGGCATTTCTAGTCTAGCCAGTGACCATGGCATTTCTAGTCTAGCCAGTGACCATGGCATTTCTAGTCTAGCCAGTGATTATGGCATTTCCAGTCTAGCCAGTGACCTGGGTATTTTCAGTCTAGCCACCAACCAGGACATTTCTAGTCTAGCCAGTGACCATGGCATTTCTAGTCTAGCCACTGACCAGGACATTTCTAGTCTAGCCAGTGACCAGGGTATTTCTAGTCTAGCCACTGACCAGGACATTTCTAGTCTAGCCAGTGACCAGGGTATTTCTAGTCTAGCCACTGACCAGGACATTTCTAGTCTAGCCAGTGACCAGGGTATTTCTAGTCTAGCCACTGACCAGGGTAATTCTAGTCTAGCCACTGACCAGGGTATTTCTAGTCTAGCCACTGACCAGGACATTTCTAGTCTAGCCACTGACCAGGGTATTTCTAGTCTAGCCACTGACCAGGGTAATTCTAGTCTAGCCACTGACCAGGGTATTTCTAGTCTAGCCACTGACCAGGGTAATTCTAGTCTAGCCACTGACCAGGACATTTCTAGTCTAGCCACTGACCAGGGTAATTCTAGTCTAGCCACTGACCAGGGTAATTCTAGTCTAGCCACTGACCAGGACATTTCTAGTCTAGCCACTGACCAGGACATTTCTAGTCTA
Source organism: Theodoxus fluviatilis (assembly GCA_034096865.1). Classification (NCBI taxonomy): domain Eukaryota; kingdom Metazoa; phylum Mollusca; class Gastropoda; order Cycloneritida; family Neritidae; genus Theodoxus; species Theodoxus fluviatilis. Next base: position 44,604 of record JAWQFJ010000233.1, on the reverse strand, counting down.
GCCACTGACCAGGGTATTTCTAGTCTAGCCACTGACCAGG
>JAWQFJ010000233.1:42710-44554 GCA_034096865.1 Theodoxus fluviatilis | reverse complement strand
TGACCAGTATATTTCTAGTCTACCCACTAATAAAAATATATGTAAACAGTGAATATTATCGTCAAGATGAATTTTCCAGCATTCTCACAATTTTTGTGATGAAGACCTCGGACAGACTATGAGCTACAATGATGCACTGTCTGGAACTGCCTCTGCAAAGCTAAAGATGACCAAGGTCCAGGCTTCTCTTCGTACTCAAATGTGAGTGTGCATGTCAAGCAAGGCTGAAGTACAACAAACAGTTTTCAAGAAGATGCTGAGTAAAGTACTAGTTATCAGGACAGTAAGTCATGCATACATTTCCCAGATATCTATTTCACCATATATTCAATAAGATGAAGATTTTCTCTAGAAACGAGGTGTTTTTTCTTGATAATGCATGAATACATAAATGATTTTGTGGTTGAAATATCTAATTTTGTCTTTTTCATATTTTTCATACTTCAGCCTCGTTTTCTCACTCAAAGTCACATTCTGCTCCTCTTCACACCCAGGAGTAAAACCGGGTACCCGTGAGGGCAATGTTGGCAAAACGTAGTGCGATTAACCCTTGTATGCGGCCAAGCGCCAGCATCGGGTTGGAATACTCCCCAGGGAGCAGAGTTGGTGCTGGTACCTGACTGTGTGCGTCTTAAATGTCTGTCAGTATGTTTGTTGTGAGGTACCAGTGAGGATTGATCAAGATGCCCAGTGATCAGGGGGTAAAGTGTAAAGCGGTTTGAGACCCAGACAAAGGGTGTAAGTCGCTATATAAAACCACACCTTTACCTTTTATTAAAAACAAAAAATCTGAGTTATATTCAGTTACGATGGACGAAAAGAGTGGATGACCCTGAACCAAAGTGCCAGTATACATGTCTGTGTCCAGCCGCTGTTGAAAAGTGCCAGTATACATGTCTGTGTCCAGCCGTTGTTGAAAAGTGCCAGTATACATGTCTGTGTCCAGCCGTTGTTGAAAAGCAGCTTCAGGGGGAAGCTTCTCTTCCGGTAAAAGCTGGAGTTGCTGTCTGCCCACTGCAAAACCATGCACCCACACAGAGTGCATGGGGATTTGGCAGGCAAAATTGGCAACCGTGCCTTCTGTTGAAGGCCTTCCCAAGTTACTATATCTCCACCACACAACACCCCTTCATCTCACCCCATCTCCTTGCAACAACCCCATCCACCTCACACACACATGGCATGCTTATTCGCAAATATGCCGCCTCTTGAAGGCCTTTCCAAGTTACTCCAACTCCACCACACAACACCCCTTCATCTCACCCCATCTCCTTTCACCTTCCTTACACACACATGCTCACAAAAACACACACAGCGACGTAGCCGACAGAAATGAGCAAATATGCCGACTGTTGAAGATCCTTCTAGTAATTGTCTCCAATACACGAACACCCCCAAGCAGTGAGTTTATTCTTATCCCTAACCTTCGAGCAGTGACAAGACAAACAAAAATCTAGGCAACTGTCAGTTTAAGCAGTGACATGACAGACAAAAATCTAGACAACTGTCAGTTTGTTGGTGCAGGGAAGTGTATTTCATTTTTCCCTGTAACTTGTGAAGGGAGGGTTTTGCTGAGATTTGTTCTGTTGAAAAATGAGTATGTGTGTTTGTGCCTGCTGATCCAAGTGCACAAGACTTTCCAGCAGCCAAACAATCCCTCTTTCCATCCACCAGGGTATCGAGGTACCCAGTGGAGAGTCCAAAAATACACGACAAGGAACCAAGAAATTCCTTCCAGAACTTACAATGCACACTACATTGACATTAGTGTTGAAGACAGCAAAGCTGTGTTTAGCATAAAATTCACACACGAAGTTCAACCAAAATATTCAGTTTTGAGTACA
>JAWQFJ010000233.1:25210-37710 GCA_034096865.1 Theodoxus fluviatilis | reverse complement strand
TTGTTTGGTTTACAGTTAGGACTAGAACAAAAGCATTAATTTTGAAACCTTGTGAAATATGCTAGGTGTAAGGATAGAAGTACTTGAATCCCAAGGAAACAAACTATTCTGAAGACAGATTATTAATACTCTAATGCTTACCATAATCTCTTTTCAAAATGCTTCACTTTGTATGAGCAACAATACGGAAACTATTATCTTGCTATTCAGAACTGTCACATTCCCATGATCAACAAACTTCTCTACAGGTCTATGTAGACTTGCCCTAATCTAGGTCTCCTGCTTGACAGGGAATGCCAACAGTCTTCAATGTGTGGATGCCAGCATTTCAGGTGCAGGACAAGTAATGAATGACAGACTAAACGACAGACTAAGCAACAGACTAAACGACAGACTAAACGACAGCGACAGACTAAACGACAGACTAAGCGACAGACTAAACGACAGACTAAGCGACAGACTAAACGACAGACTAAACGACAGACTAAACGACAGACTAAACGACAGACTAAACGAATGAATGGAGCATTGTGGCCTGTCAGTGTTAGTGGGTCAAGCCAGGCCACTGACTACAAAACCACTAGAGCTGGTTACAGGACAGATGGATGGACAGATGGATGTACAGATGGATGTACGGATGGATGTACGGATGGATGGATGGACAGATGGATGTACGGATGGATGGATAGATGGACGGATGGATATACGGATGTACGGATGGATGGACGGATGTACAGATAGATATATGGATGACAGATGGATGTACAGATGGATATCTATGGATGGACAGATGGATGTACAGATGGATGTACGGATGGATACACAGATGGATGGATGGACAGATGGATGTATAGATGGATGGACAGATGGATGGATATAAAGATGGATGGATGGGTGGATGGATATACGGATGGATGTACGGAGAGATGTATGGATGGATGTACGGATGGATGGATGGACAGATGGATGTACGGATGGATGGATGTTTTACTGCCTATCAGCTTGTATAGGCCATGAAAGGCCCATGAGCACCCTAACTACTAGAATCCAGTCACCAAGTCCCCAGATATTTGCGTCTGTTGAATCACGTAGGGAGACGCGGTGGGTCCGGTCTGCCCCTGTAGCCACAAGGAACAGCTGGTTGCAGCGAGAGCTAACCAAGTCTCATTTCCCCCTATCCTTTGCCTTCAACCTGAAGTGAGGTGTGCATCTATTCTTACCCCAACCCAGAGTGGGACAGGGCACACCCCAACCCAGAGTGGGACAGGGCACACCCCAACCCAGAGTGGGACAGGGCAAACCCCAACCCAGAGTGGGACAGGGCACACCCCAACCCAGTGTGGGACAGGGCAAGCCCCAACCCACAGTGGGACAGGGCAAACCCCAACCCTGAGTGGGACAGGGCAAGCCCCAACCCAGAGTGGGACAGGGCAAACCCCAACCCAGAGTGGGACAGGGCACACCCCAACCCAGTGTGGGACAGGGCAAGCCCCAACCCACAGTGGGACAGGGCAAGCCCCAACCCAGAGTGGGACAGGGCAAGCCCCAACCCAGAGTGGGACAGGGCACGCCCCAACCCAGAGTGGGACAGGGCACACCCCAACCCAGAGTGGGACAGGGCAAACCCCAACCCAGAGTGGGACAGGGCACACCCCAACCCAGAGTGGGACAGGGCAAACCCCAACCCAGAGTGGGACAGGGCAAACCCCAACCCAGAGTGGGACAGGGCAAACCCCAACCCAGAGTGGGACAGGGCAAACCCCAACCCAGAGTGGGACAGGGCAAACCCCAACCCAGAGTGGGACAGGGCAAACCCCAACCCAGAGTGGGACAGGGCAAACCCCAACCCAGAGTGGGACAGGGCAAACCCCAACCCAGAGTGGGACAGGGCAAACCCCAACCCAGAGTGGGACAGGGCAAAGTGCAAAATGCACGCACCTGCCAAATAATAAACACGAGAGAGAGAGAGTCAGTTGATACGGCAGTGATCAAATAATGCCCAACCCCTCAAGTCTACGGATGTGCTGTAATGAGAGGAACCTAAAGATTTCAAGCAGTGTCTGTGGAGATGGAAACCAACTGAAAGCTGGTCCAGTTCATCCCGTCCAGAGAAATCATAAGACAAACTCTCCTGTGGTCATCTTGTTTCCAGCCAGGCATATGATGCAAACTTTTTCAACTTGGGGACTTTAGGTGCAGCATCAAGGCGGAGCATACCACCACTCGGCTCACGAAGTGAAGTTGTCCTCTACCTACTGAATGATGTACTCCTTTGATGTTTGTACAGGTGTCTGCTCATGAATATGCAGTGGTAGAGTTTCTGACATGTACATCACCTGCAAGGTACATCCAACACTGAGCCTTGCTTTGTCACAGCATCATTCCTTGAGAAGATTTCACTTTGTAGATGACCAATGGAATTTTACAGCCTATCAGCCTTTGTAGGCTATGTAAGGCTATTGACCATGAGCAATCACAAGAGCTGGTGCAAGTCGGGCCACAATTTCTCGCAGCTGCTCCCCTTCCCAGAATCTCTTGTGGGAGAGGATGCATGGACAGATGGATGAGTGGATTAAGTTTTATGGTCCGTCAACATGTGTAGGAATAATCGGGGCTGGTTAGAAGAGCGAGTCGTCAGGACTACCCTAGTCATTTGCTGCTAACAAATCACAGGGAAATGCTGTGGGTCAATTCTAACCCCCAACCCACCGGGGGACTGTAGGGGAGAGGGAGTGACCCAGGTCCCCCGGTTGTGTGGAGATGGAAGCAATCCATTCAAACGCTGTCCTCATTCTACCATCCAGAGGTAACCGTAGAGGAGCTCTCCTTGTGTTCATCTCGTTGCCATTCGGGCATTTGAAGCAAACTCTCACAACTTGTAGAGTTTTCATGAAGCACCAAAGCATAGTAAGCACCTCATTACGTGTGGGTCAATTCCTTCACCCTAGGGGCTGAAAACCTTACATTCTTCTGGTATCTGTTCCTGTATCTGCTACCAAAGAGTGGAGGAGTTGCAGATGTGTGGACTATCTGCTAGTCACTATTTAGAATGACATGAAATCCCAGCACCCATCCTTCCTTTGCCACATCACTTCTTTCTGAAGGCCACACTTGGTACCCTGTGTGATGCTGGACTCAAACCAACTGCCAGTCCAGTTTGAACCAGATGGCATTCAATAGATTTTTTTTTTAATTGTCTTTTACTGAGAACAGTTTCTGAGGTTGGCTTACAATCAATTTACACAATTAGCCATAATCATGGGAACACTTCTCTTTCCATGAAAGGCTGATTTCAGTATATCACTCTTGCAGAGTTCACAATCAAAATGTGCATTTGTAGTGCTTCTCTTGATAGCTGTAAACTGACATCAATGAGTCTAGCCAAGACCTCAATATTGGGGATCTGTATTTCCTAACAGCACAGCCACATGACAAAATTCAGTGCTGGATAATCTTGCATAAAAATTCCATGTATGTCGATATCTACATCGCTGAGAGGTGCAGTCAAGTGTCTTTCATGGTCTAGTTCCAGTGCGGCTCTCAGGCAGTAGTAATGGAAGAATGAAAAACACACGGATGAATGCATTAATGAATACACGAGTTTAACGGCCTACTAGCCTGTGTAGACCATGCGAGGCCAATGATCGTGAGGATTGCTAGCGCTGGTTAGAGTGAGATCCAAGAGAGGCCAATTTCCCTAGTTATTCACCTTGAGTAGTGTAGGGCCGTGTGCAGTGATGGATCTATCCCTACAGTACCCCCTACCCACAGGGGGAGCCACAGCAGTAACTATACGCTATTGCTGGACATCTCACAGGGCAAGTGCACGAGGATCACTACAATCACAAAGAGGATTCCACCACAGCAGGAGTTCAAGCATCCCAAGATGTCTGGGTCACCAGCCACTGCGATGTTCTATAAACGGAGATCCCTTCAGTCCAATACACCTGTGTAGGTGCCGGCTTCATGCGTGACCAATGCTGAATTCTCCGAGCTGTCAACCTTTGGTCTGCCCCACTGGGCCTCTTGCCATCTCCAAAGCGTTGAGAGAGGGCATGGCGACAAGTTGTTCTCCTTTACAGGCCTACGTCGTGGAATAAGGTGCAAGAAAAGTTGTTAACGTCCCTCTCCCTGACAAAGTTCAAGGTGGAACTAAAATCCTGCCTTTTCTGGCTATGACCAATAGATGTGGTGCGTAGAGCATGCCTGTGCGGTGTTGAGATTTTTGCACGAGATAATATACATTCGTACATGCCCCTTAGGACAAAGAACAAAGCGCCTTGCTAACTTTCCGATTCATTTCAATCACAGCTTGTCAGCTTGCAGCAAGCCTGGAAAATTGGGAAACGCAGTTCAAGGGGATTAGAGCATGAGGCACCAAGTCCAGCAGACCAGAAGCTGCTTGCACTAGCACATCTCTGGAAATTTTGCCAAGACATTGTCTGAAGAAATACTGCCAGTATTCCATTTCTTGTCCCACACTGATGAAAACAGCCGACACTAAGGCAGTTGCAACTTCAGGAAAGCTGTGGCTGATGTACTGCGGTCACCTGTTGGCCTTACTCTGCGGGTGTCCTCATCATGCTTGCTTCGCCCAGGATGTGTCGCTGAGCAGGTTTCCGGCCACTGATAATGAAAATCAGTATATCTGGGTACAGGAAGAATCATTCATGTCTAGACTTCTCCAGCTATTTGCCCAATATGGATCATTCTGGAAGGTGTGGCAATCAACAGCATTTCCAACTCCGGGAAAGGAAAGTCCATGCATTGTGATCACTTTCTTGTCTTGCCTTTTACTAGTTTTAGTATTTTGCATTGTCCATCCTCCAAATGTTCCCTTTGTGCACATACAACAAAAACCATGTCATTTCTGAATGAGTCTGTCATCTTATTCCCACTTTTTTTTTGTCTTTTTGCAACAGAAGTGATGTTGCCATAATGTATCTATCCTCATACCCCACATTACCATTCAAATGAATTTAAATATTTTTTTCCTAAGTTCAAAATATTTCAGTTAGAGCAACTGCTGAAAGCTAAATTCAGCCAAATGTTCTTCCGCCTTGCAGCAGCTGGAGGGATCAAACCCTTCTCCACAAGCCATATCAATGATGGGGGTCGCAGTGCTGCACAGGTTGTCATTGCATATCAATGATGGGGGTCGCAGTGCTGCACAGCTTGTCATTGCATATCAATGATCTGCACAGCTTGTCATTGCATATCAATGATGGGGGTCGCAGTGCTGCACAGCTTGTCATTGCATATCAATGATGGGGGTCGCAGAGCTGCACAGCTTGTCATTGCATATCAATGATGGGGGTTGCAGTGCTGCACAGCTTGTCATTGCATATCAATGATGGGGGTCGCAGTGCTGCACAGCTTGTCATTGCATATCAATGATGGGGGTCGCAGTGCTGCACAGCTTGTCATTGCATATCAATGATGGGGGTCGCAGTGCTGCACAGCTTGTCATTGCATATCAATGATGGGGGTCGGCAGCAGCACCCCACCATGGATTCCCTCGACATGTCTTGCTGCTGCCTCTCAAGGCCCACACACTTCCCAGGAACTCCTCTGCAATCCAAGCTGAAGAGCTCCAGCTCCAGCTCCAGGCATCTGTCCTTCCGGCTTCAACCCTGGCCTTCAGTCACAGAGTATCCTCTTAGGAAATGAACCTCACCCCTGGCCTTCAGTCACAGAGTATCCTCTTAGGGAATGAACCTCACCCCTGGCCAAGCCATGTGAGATGCTGCTTGTTCTTGATGCAGGACACGCTCTCAGGCATCACAGTTCCCTGGTGCAGATTTAGGGGACAATTTTTACCCTTCCTTTCCGCATCCTCCCCAGCACAAATCAGGCAGAATTTGGACATGCATGGCTGTTTATTTTAAGTGGTTTTCCATACAAGGAACACAATGCACGTGCAACAGACCAGTACATGTTTCAAATCTAAGAAAATGAAAATCCACTAGAATTCCAGTATGTAGAAACTTATTGAAAAAACAAATTTTAAATTTCTGTGATATGTGAGATGCCATGCCTAAAATCTCAGAACTCAATGCAGTAAAACCATATTCTCCTATACCCATGTCTCCCCGTAAAAGCCTAACTGCATGCAAAGGACCAACTGGCTTTTGGTCCACCGAAGCCGTGACCAAAGGTCATCCTATTCCATCATCTATTAATAGGCAAGCATTGCATGTCTCCACTTACAAAAATTATCAAACGCTACAGCATGCAAGTAAAAACGAATAAAAGTCATTCATGAAACGTGCCATGGTATACAACTTTTCCATAGAATCAGGTAACAAGTTTTCAAAGTACAAGAGAAATATTTTCCTTCACGGCCATGTTGGACCAGGGAGCTAGTACGATTCGTACTTTTCCCTCCCGAACTGAACTTCAGCAAAGCACAGAGAAACATCTCTTCATTTAGCAAAATTGTGGTGGCATGCATAGTGTCCTAAGAAAGTGGAAAATGACATTTAACTTCTTGAAGTTTTAACTCACAGCAAAAACCCAGACTCGCACTTCCTCAATTTCTCTCATGTGGCCAAGTTACTTATAGTTATACCTCCCAATTATCACTCATTTTTCAGAGGTTTGATGCGGACACATTCTTCTCCTCCCCATAGCTGTAGCAAACTAGTCCATTTTGTTTCAGTCTCCTATCAATGGCAAGGAATGCTTCATTCATCATTAATAGTCTACAAAAGATAACACATGTGAAAGACTGACATGTAACGTTTTACACAGGTTACTTTCTTTTTTCCTCTTCTCCACCCAGCCCAGCAATAATATGACCACTACAGAGGACGGATGTATGGATGGCGTTTACAGGCCTATCAGCCACTACAGAGGAGACGGAACAAGCTACACTTAATTCTCAAGGGTACACACTACAGTTAAGCCCTAGAGACAACCTCCAGCTCTACTTCGGTTCAGGTCAGACTTCTCTTGGCTGCATTTCCCTCACTGCCGTGCCAAGTTACACAGCACCAAACCTCAGGTAAAAGCAAACACAAAAAGCAAAGCAAACGACAATACAAGCTTGTTAACACCAATACACCCAAAAACAAAAAGCAAAGCAAATGACAATACAAGCTTGTTGACACCAATACACCCAATGTAAAATGAGAGAAGCTCTAATGTGTCGAGGGCAGCCAGCATGCTCACCCTACACTCACAGAAAGTACCCCCCAACCAGGTGGAGGCAATACACTGGCACCTCACTGGTTCCTGAGAACAGATCCTAGACAGAGACACTCGGGAGCATGCTCACATCTGAGCATGGAGTCCAGTGTCTTGACAGTCTGCGGACCACATCTGTGACAGACTTCAAGAGCACCAAACAACAAGTGCCGACTAAAACTGTACACAGTGGAAGTCATCTCCAGCTCTCACAAACTACCACCTTTTTCACCAGCCCAAACCAAAGAAGTGAAAATCAGCACGGAACTGCGCAAGTTGCTTCCCCATTGCTTCAGTACTGCCATCTTCCCATCTTTTCTTTTCACCATCTCTCTCTCTCTCTCCCCGAGACTCCAACATCCAACAACACTAGTGCTGGAAACTTCTTAGCTTATGAAGTATTTCTTCAGCTGGTTGGAGTTAGGTCTCCCATGCAGAGGACTGCTTGCTTGCTCACTAGCAGTCTTGCTGGTCCTTCTTCACTGGCTTTCTCCCAATCCGTCGAAAATTGGACAAAGCTCTGTCTCCCGAATGCGGTCTCATTCTGGTCACCATCTTCACGAGATCTCCGAAGTTCTTAACCGCAGCTCTTCCTCTTGAGCCTGCCTGCTGCTGTGGAGTGAGAGAAAGAGCTGAGAGGTGAAGTCTCCATCACTCATCCTTGCTGACTGAAATTTTATCTCAGCGCAAGCACGGGAGAGAAAGAGCCAAGAGTGGTGTTCCATTCACACATTCTGGACTGAAACGATCTCCATGCTAAAGATGGCATAAAGATGGTGAAGACATGGTGTTCAGTTCACGCTTCATAGCTGACTGAAACAATCTCAAAGCAAAAAGATGGTGAGGGAGTTGGAGTGGTCTAATTCACCCATCACTGGCAACTGAAATTAAGGCAAGTGATGGAGAGTTGGTGGTCTATTTCACCCCTCCCTGGCAACTGAAATTATCTCAAGACAAGTGAAGGAGAGACAAAGTTGAGAGGTGGTGTCTCCTTCATTCACTGTTGACTGAAATCTTGACACAAAAGATGAAGAGCAAAAGTCAAGATGTGGCATCCCATTCCCGCATCATTGCTTACTGAAATGATCTGGATGCAAAATATATTTAAGTGCTGGCATCCCATTCCCGCATCATTGCTTACTGAAATGATCTTGATGCAAAGTATATTTAAGAGCTGGCATCCCATTCCCGCATCATTGCTTACTGAAATGATCTTGATGCAAAGTATATTTAAGAGCTGGTGTCCTATTCTGGCATCACTGCCACCTGAAATGATCTTATGCAATAGACAGTCGAAAGGTGGCATCCCATTCACATCTTTGCCGACTGAAACGATCTTGATACAAAAGATGGTCAATCATCTATCTCCCGCTGAGTGAATTCATCAAAATTTCAAAGAACTTCAAGCATAAATCAATGAAGAATAAAGCAGGAATGTAGGGCAGCAACAGGTGCTATGGGGGTTAAGTTAACCCATTAAGACCTACAGCGTGTGATGACAACGGCTTCCTAAAACCTGAGGTTTTATTAAGGAAAAAACACAAAGCAGACAACACTATTTTAAAAAAAAATTTCTTCACTTCTACACTTCCTAGAAACAAGAAGTACACCACTGTCAAATGCGATGTCTGCATAGCATCCGGTCTGAAAGGGAGATGTAACGCGCGCGTAGCATCCGGTTATAATGGGTTAACGGGTTACTAGTGGAGTCCCATTCATGCATCGCGCCTGAAATAATCTCCATGCAAATGACGGTTAAGAGACCAGTCTCCTTCATGCATCACACTCGACTGAAATGAGCTCAACGCAAAAGATTCAAAGAGCAATGTCCCACTCATGCATCATTATCAACTAAATGCACTCAATGCAAAAGGTAGAGAAAACAAGTTTTAAAGGGTGGTGTTCCAGTCACGTATTATCTTCAACTGAAATGATTTCGCCTCTAAAGATAACATGTTAGGAGGAGCCACAGCTCAGCCAAACTCTCCCAACCAAAGAATTCACCCTCTCCAGCTCTTGATACCTCAATGTTCAGGCATGCATTCAAGATAGAGATGTGATCCAAATTTGGTCATTAGGAAGACCATGCGCATTTCTTTGCTGCTCTGGCTGTGTAAGTGACTGATTTACATGCACGTACTCACATACCACTCCATGGCATATGGTCAAGAGTACAGAGGTGGTGAGTATTGGTGTGACACAAATATTTCAAACTAAATGTTCTGATACAGTAATGATACATTCTTCATTTCACATAAATATGATGCATTAGGTGATGTCTAAACTGTACTGAAAAGAAAAACTGAATGCAATGTTTAGTTTAGTTGTATTTGAAGAAGACAGTTTGGAGTCTCAACTTAACTTGACACCAACGTGTGACATGAAAATTGGCTGCGGTTTGAAGTTGAGTTAAGACGAATGCTAACCTCTAATTTGACTAACAATTATGGTTTTATTTCATTTCTTCTTGACCTAGGAGTAAAATATTCAGTAATACTTGGATGTTGAAGCCGCAATAAAGTTTTTGTGTTGAATAGTTTATCTTTTGTGGCTCTTTTTCTGAATGAGTGGTGGTGTCAAGTTAAGGGTAGCCGCGGGTCGACAAAACCGTTAAAATATTAATTTTTGGCTACCTTGAGATTTTGGTATCGTCAGCTCATATGAACACTGCTTTTCACATTGAGACCCCTGAGATAGCTTAGAAACTTATAAAAACCACTATAAAACAGACTTTTGCACACCCACCCTTCAAGAATTTACTCCGTTGCAGCTGAAAATTGTGTCGTTTTCTGTGAAAAATTGCCATGTTTCACCGCACGCTGTCCGCTCGCCGCCATTTTTGTTTACAGCATGTAAGATATCGTTCGAAAGCGAGATCTCGCGGCTTCCAGGCTGACGCAATTGTGTTCCAAATATGGAAGACAGGCAGCTCTGCCGATCAATATTCATGAGGCACTCATCTGGCGTGTCTAACCAATCATCAACCGCGTCTTGGTTTTCTGACAGAATCCCCATCTGTGATTGGTTGGATTTGGTCACGTGACCGCCTATTTCGTGCCTTGCCGTCTGCTCGCTCCGTGCATCTCTCAGTCAATTTGTCGCTCTTATCAAGCAGTCGTAGCTCTTTTCAAGCAGTCAGTTTATCAATAATACATGTGAATATGCCAAGGATGGGGTAGCAGGCATACGTGCAGTACAATCATCGGCTCCAGGACGTGACTGAACGAAACTCGTGGTCGAAATCTGCCTTAGGCAGATCGGGAGCGTCTATTCCGTGTGCCGTACAGTCAGTTGGAGTATTTTTCTCTTTTCAAGCTTTCATCAGGTCGGATATTAAATGTGAACATGCCGAAGGTGCAGTGGCATACTGTACATACATTCAGAGGCTCCAGACGGCAGTCGAATGAAACTCGTGGTCGAAAGAAAGCATTGCAACTGCAAGCCGAAAACACCGATGACGTAGATTCATCTGCAACAGCTGATTCTGGATCGGCAACACCCAGCACTACACTTCGTGCAACACCATCAACTACAACATCAGCTGCTCCTCAGGCTTGGACATCAGCCACCCATCAAACTTCAAATGCCCATCAGACACCACAGACTTCATCAGTGAGCACATCAGCTAGAAAACTGTCGTACTTCTCTGGCTCTTTGCAGTCCGTCAATTGCTTGACTGAACGAGACAGTCCCCACTCGGGCAACAACAATGTGTTTTGTCTTGCACAGCTTTCTTGCCTCAATAAACTTGTTCAGCCTCTGCTTTGTCCCATGTGCAGAAAACAGACCTGCCAAATGCTACGCTTTAGGCGTAGCATGCTACGCTTTCGACATGCTTGCTACGCTTGTCCATAAAAACTACGCTTTTCCTGCGTGCTTGAACTTTTGACCGCGATGGAGAATCCCCCCCCCCCCCCCCCCTGCTTTCACGCCGCCAGTGCAGCTTATCGCGCCGCCTTCTCCCCCCCCCCCCTTCACGCCACAGGGTCAGCTTATCACGCCAACCTCACAGCTTTATCTCTCCCCACCCCCCACCCCCCCTACGCCTATTCCTTCAATGCTACTTTAAATAGCTCTGGATGCTACTCTTTGGCATGATGGTGGGTTGGCAGGTCTGAGAAAAGCATCACTGAGTGTGAGCTTTTGAGAAGTCGGTTGGCACAGCAGTGAGCAAATTAGTGATGACAAGGAGACAAACAGAAGCAAAATGCCTTTTGAGGTGAATAGGCGAGCAGTCCTTGCAATGAAAGAGGTAGCTGTGAGAGCTCAGGGGTTGCAGAAAGTTTGCTCCATTCTCAATGTGCAAGGTGGATTGCACCATAAAACTTTTCAAGACCATTCCCAAGTGATCAGAAGCAGTGTAATGGAAGGAACTCTGCAGACCACCCTAGAGCAAGCTTGACAGGCAGTCAGAGAGTCCACACATGCCAGCATATGGAGAAGAATTCCAAAGACACAGTTTGTGGGGTTGAAGACTGGAGTGTGGAGTAGCCATGGCAGTGTGCCAGTTCAACAGAGGAGCCAGCACCATTGCATCCTGCATGACAGATGCAGGAGTCCCAGGTGGTGAAACAGTTTCAGCTCTGGTGCTAGGAAACGCAAGTCAGAGACTTCCCACATGAACAAGATGGTCAAAGCAAGAAAGAAGCTGCAAAAGACAAGAAGGGAAGAAGAGAGGAAGAAAGCTGAGGGTCCCACTTATGGTTCTGGTGCATTCTGATGTTGCATTTCTCTCCTGTGGATGATGAACAATGTGTACCAACAGTTTCCAATGTTCAAGCTTCGTTTTCTCAAAATCGCGTTTTTGTGCACTGTGACCCAACGAGGAGAAATGGTGGGGAGTCACAGTTTCATGTACAGTTCTGAAATTTTCACCATGTACTGAACAATGTGTGCTGAGTTCAAGTAGAGATTTTCAAGGAGCAGTGTTGACCAGATGTGCTTTACTTTGATGATTATATTGACAGAAACCAGGTCAAAAATCGACACGGAAGTTTCCAACTTCAACACTTTTATTTCACTGAGCTTTCCTGCAATACAGGTATTTACTTAAGTTAATTAAGATTATAGTAACATGCTAACTCTAAGTTTTTGTCTTTTTGTGCACTTTAAGTGCTGTAACCATTTTGATCAATTGTGTCACCGTCAGTGAAAATAAACATCTTCAAAATACAAAATGTATGGCACTTAGCTTGATCAGATTTGGTGTGAAGTATAGTATTATGATGCTGAACACCTGTGCAAAATTTCATAAAGATACCATTAGTAGAACCTATTGAAATGAAATACCAGTTTTCTCGAGTAGCGGCTAC
>JAWQFJ010000233.1:0-25188 GCA_034096865.1 Theodoxus fluviatilis | reverse complement strand
TTAAGATGAGACTCTAAACTATTCTTCAAATACAACTAAACTAAACATTGCATTCAGTTTTTCTTTTCTGTACAGTTTAGACATCACCTAATGCATCATATTTATGTGAAATGAAGAGTGTATCATTACTGTATGAAAAAGTTTATTTTGAAATTTTGTGTCACACCAATACTCAGCACCTCTGTACTCTTGACCATATACGTCACTCACGTACCACTCCATGGCGTCTACGTCACTCACATACCACTCCATGGCGTCTACGTCACTCGCATACCACACCATGGCGTCTACGTCACTCGCATACCACTCCATGGTGTCTACGTCACTCGCATACCACTCCATGGTGTCTACATCACTCGCATACCACTCCATGGCGTCTACGTCACTCGCATACCACTCCATGGCGTCTACGTCACTCGCATACCACTCCATGGCGTCTACGTCACTCACATACCACTCCATGGCGTCTACGTCACTCGCATACCACTCCATGGCGTCTACGTCACTCGCATACCACTCCATGGCGTCTACGTCACTCGCATACCACTCCATGGCGTCTACGTCACTCGCATACCACTCCATGGCGTCTACGTCACTCTCATACCACTCCATGGCGTCTGTACCTCTCCACTGCGTCCATCTAGAATGTGCGTCACATTTTCTTCCAGTTGAATCCATGCAAAACATGTGCTGCAGGCCGTATGAGGTGAGCAAGTTAGCAATGACGGGGTTCGCACAGACTTGGAAAAATCCAATTCCAGACTGTGTGCGAACCCTGAATGATGATGGTTACAGGGGATTTCACCCATATTAACAGTAAATCTCATGGAAGAGAATACGGAATGAATGATAACTATCTGCACATTGGGTGTGCACTCATCACAAAAGGTACAAAGGATGGACTTACCCCAGAGGTGCTGTAGAAGGATCCGTTGGCGTCGGGAAGGAACTGCCCAAACTCTGTGAGGAGATCCTTCTGGTTTTCAAAGAGCTTGGCCACTTGAGCGTACACCTCAGACTCGGTCAGAACCTTTCCCACTGCCAGGTTCTGAGGGCAGGACTAGAAAACAACAGCAGCAGTGTCTGACACAATTTCTCATGACCACTTGCCAGTTCAGGCAAATCAACTGCAAATCCGCTAGCCTGAAAGTAAAATCTGCTAGCCTGAAAGCAAAATCTGCTAGCCTGAAAGCAAAATCTGCTAGCCTGAAAGCAAAATCTGCTAGCCTGAAAGCAAAATCCGCTAGCCTGAAAGCAAAATCCACTAGCCTGAAAGCAAAATCTGCTAGCCTGAAAGCAAAATCCACTAGCCTGAAAAACGTTTGCCCACTAGTGATGACACATGTCAAATCAATATCAGGATCTCCAACTTTAAAAATGCGTTTAGAAGCTGCAAGGACAGTTTTCAAGTCACCGTGTGCTTCACTTCTAAAATTAATCAGAGGAAAATTTCACTGCCCATTAGGGCAAGTCTGATCCATCACAAAGAACATTTGGTCGCCCTGGGCAATCAGGCAATCACTGGTATCGGACCCTGATCAGGACCTGCCATCACTTCCTAACCAATGTGACCATCTCCAAACCTGACTTCCCAGAAGGGCAAGTGCATCATCTTTATTATCATACAGCATGTTGAGGGCGCACTTCCAGGAGAGATATTCCTGAGGAAACATTTATCACGCGGGCTGACTAGCCATGGGTCAGGGCGCACTTCCAGGAGAGATATTCCTGAGGAAACATTTACCACGCGGGCTGACTAGCCATGGGTCAGGGCGCACTTCCAGGAGAGATATTCCTGAGGAAGCATTGATCACGCGGGCTGACTAGCCATGGGTCTGAAAGCAAGCTTACAAATAGACTCCAAGCATGAAGTTCCACTTTTCTCAATAATATATATAAAAATTCAAAACATTTAAATTCTTTTAAACAAGACATGCAGTCTCAACATATTTTCATTGCTTGTGAAAAACCTTGGCCCTTTCCCCTCAACGCCCATCTTACCTCTTTGAGGTTGCGCTGTTCTTTCTGATAGGTGTGAAGAATCTCCAGAAACTGCTTGTAAATTTCAGGCTGACCATGGAACCGATTCTGCAAGAATGAATGAATGAAAGAATGCACGAATGATTAGACACCACCGATAATGAAAATCACTAGGGATAGATCGAGTGAGAGCAAATTAAATCTTGATATTGACTTACTGTAATAGATGCACTGCTGACAAATTGTCAAACTGAACTAAAACAATAGCAGTAAATGAGCAGTGGGTTTTAACCCCTTCCCTGCTTCGCCCGAAACTATCTCGCGCCTCTACTGCTCCTGCTGTGCTATGTCCTGAGGCAGTCTTGGGTCTTGATTGCAAGGGAGGAAACTCTAAATACTTTGAACCAGTGTCTGTAGCTGTTAAGAGTTACGTTCCTTAGAGCTTCCTTGGCGTTCTCGCCGAGTTTGATTGACTTAAATGGATTTGAAGTATTTTTCTTGCAATTTTGATTGATTTGATCATGAAATGGCTTCTGAGAGAAGCTATAAAGCTCGTTTGTAAGCACTGGAAGTGCTCAATGAACTTTTCAATGATCCTGACAGCGGTGAGGAGGATTTTTATGAATGAGTTTGATTATTAATGTCTTCTGTGTCTTTGTGCTAAATTTCAAAGCAGTTCTCTGGAAAACAAAAATACTATGACTGCACAAAGACTGGGACAGTAAAACGCAAAAACCGTTCCCAGTATATGGCCTGTAATGTATACAGGGCAAGTACAAATGTTTTGGTGAGTGTGTACTTGCCCCATGCTTTATAGAGACCCCTCACTTGCTCCCATTGTTTTGGTTCAGTTGATATCAATAGTTTTTCCACCAGAGATGAGCTGTGCAGGGAAATGGTGGGTCAGTCTCTATGGCCAACCCAGTAGAAATGGCTTTGCAAGCAGGTGACAGAGATAAAGCAGGGCATGAAGACCTTGTGCGAAACTGAAACAACTCTTCCTCGGAAAACCCCAGTAATGGATGGGTGGATAGTGTTTTACGGCCCATCAGCCTTTGTAGGCTAAACCCCAGTAATAACCAGCAGTAATGGATGGGTGGATAGTGTTTTACGGCCCATCAGCCTTAGTAGGCTAAACCCCAGTAATAACCAGCAGGAAGTACTGCATGTGTAAAACTAATCCTCTGCAAAAACGTTTTAGTAGAAAATTGCGATTTTGTTCCATGTTTTGTAAAGGAATTCACAAGAGTTCTACTGTTAACACTAAGTGAAATATTTCTCAGTTTTAGTTCAGTGGTTCAACGTCTGTGCATGCGTAGGGAACATTTTTTAATGTCACAATGAAAGTCTGTAAAAATTCTGAACAGTCTCATTCCCACCAACCACCCAAATATACCACCCAAACAAATGCACCATACAAACACACCAGACACACACACACACCACACAGACACACATACAAACACACCAGACACACACACACACCACACAGACACACATACAAACACACCAGACACACACACACACACACACACACCAGACACACACACCACACAGACACACATACAAACACACCAGACACACACACACACCACACAGACACACATACAAACACACCAGACACACACACACACACACACACCAGACACACACACCACACAGACACACATACAAACACACCAGACACACACACACACCACACAGACACACATACAAACACACCAGACACACACACACACCACACAGACACACATACAAACACACCAGACACACACACACACACACACACCAGACACACACACCACACAGACACACATACAAACACACCAGACACACACACACACCACACAGACACACATACAAACACACCAGACACACACACACACACCACACAGACACACATACAAACACACCAGACACACACACACACCACACAGACACACATACAAACACACCAGACACACACACACCACACAGACACACATACAAACACACCAGACACACACACACACACACACACACACACACCAGACACACACACCACACAGACACACATACAAACACACCAGACACACACACACCACACAGACACACATACAAACACACAGACACACAAACACACCAGACACACACACACACCACACAGACACACACACACACACCACACAGACACACACACACACACCACACAGACACACACACACACCACACAGACACACACCATACAGACGGATGGATGGAGTGTAAACAGCCCATCAGCCTTCGTAGGTTATGAAAGGCCAAAAACCAAGAAAATCACTCGAATATAAGTGCAAATCAAGTCACGACGTCCTTAGTTATTCGCCTCGTACGAATCACGTAGGGAGACGCGGTGGGTCTATGCTGACCCCCAACCCACAGGGGGGTGTAGGGAGACGTGGTGTGTCTATGCTGACCCCCAACACACAGGGGGGTGTAGGGAGACGCAGTGTGTCTATCCTGACCCCAACCCACAGGGGTAGGGAGACGCAGTGGGTCTATGCTGACCCCCAACCCACAGGGGGGTGTAGGGAGGCGCGGTGGGTCTCTCCTGACCCCCAACACACAGGGGGTCTATGCTGACCCTCAACCCACAGGGGGGTGTAGGGAGACGTGGTGGGTCTATCCTGACCCCAACACACAGGGGGGTGTAGGGAGACGTGGTGGGTCTATCCTGACCCCAACACACAGGGGGGTGTAGGGAGACGCGGTGGGTCTATGCTGACCCCCAACCCACAGGGAGGTGTAGGGAGACGCGGTGGGTCTATCCTGACCCCCAACACACAGGGGGGTGTAGGGAGACGTGGTGGGTCTATGCTGACCCCCAACCCACAGGGGGGTGTAGGGAGACGTGGTGGGTCTCTCCTGACCCCCAACCCACAGGGGGGTGTAGGGATACGCGGTGGGTCTATCCTGACCCCCAACCCACAGGGGGGTGTAGGGAGACGTGGTGGGTCTCTCCTGACCCCCAACCCACAGGGGGGTGTAGGGAGACGTGGTGGGTCTATCCTGACCCCCAACCCACAGGGGAGGGGTAGGGAGACGCGGTGGGTCTCTCCTGACCCCCAACACACAGGGGGGTGTAGGGAGACGTGGTGGGTCTATGCTGACCCCCAACCCACAGGGGGGTGTAGGGATACGCGGTGGGTCTATCCTGACCCCCAACCCACAGGGGGCCACACAGAAGGACAAGATGCCTCACCTTGATTTTGTTGACATAGTTGATGGCGTGGTTGAACTCCACTGGCTGGTTGGTGGGCCCAGGGGCACCCCCAGACTGGACGGCTGCCTGCAGGGGGGCCACAGGCAGGGGCTCAGCCGGGGTGGGGGTGGGGCGGGGGGAGTGGTAGGTGTGGTGGGTGGCAGACGGTGCATTCAGAGCTGGCGCAGCTGGCGCGGCAGGGGCAGCCATTTTGGGAGGCTGAAGGAAGGAAGGAGAGAAAAGGTGAATGAAAGACGACAAAAATGTTCAGTGGACATATTTGTTTAACCCTTATCCTGGTGCTAAAACGGTGACGTTATGGGCTGCCAGTGGTGCTAAAACACAAGCAAATTGAGCAACACGCACACCTTTCATTAACTTTGAGATTGCTGATGAACCGTTACAGATAGACACATAAAATAAAAACACAAAATGCTTGAAATTGAATGAACAATATTTAGGTGTGCAGTTTATAGTCTTTATTCAAATCCTGATTTTTTTGTCAAATTTTAAATGGTAAACATTTGTATGTTTTTCACTCCTGGAGAAATAAAACTGGTAAATCACTATGCAATAGTGGGTAAATACCCTATAAACCCTACTGGATGTTTGCTTTATCATCTGTGCATACTAATGTATCATTCTCTTTGACCAAAAATGCACTCTTTAAATTACAATGCAAATTCGATGAGCCATGTATTAGAGAGGCAAAATGAAGTAATTCTGATTACCTATACTCTTCCATCTCTTATGCAATATTCTTCATATTATTGCAAATGTAGAAACTGAATAGCATCAATATGTGGATAATTCAGCATGAAAACAGTCTGCAGTAAAGTTTGTCTCCTACACATGTCCACCTAGTTCTGCTATCTGGAAGAGTTATCTACATGGCCGTATTTTGAACAACGGATTAGTCTTGTCGTCGAGCACGTTGTCTGCCAAGTGCAGGTTGCTCAGTATTCCTTGGAAACGTGTGAGCGACATTGTCTGACCAAAAAACAGAGTGGCATCGACTTCATCTGTGCTCCAATATGCTGGGATGAACGATTTCACAACGATACCCATGAGGATCACGAGAGCAAGGAATGTTTACATTTCGTCACAGCTGACAGGCGACCAGCGTAACAATCGAGAATGAGGAGACGGCTCGATCGTTGCTTTCCAGTTAGTTTCCTCTCAGCATACAAGTTTGTTTTCTCCACAAGCAAATCAAAAACTGTATCATCCAGGAATAGATTGAAAAAGTCAATTAGCTCAGCGTCAAGAGTTGATCTCCGCGAGAAGTTTCAACTCACCGGTGAATGACGCGATTAGCGGCTCATCAACTGTTCGCATCCACCCCTCTTTTCCTACCTCTCGATAACTCGCAGCTTGAGAGATCGGCATTCTAGAACTAATTACAGCTTGCCTGATTATTTCATCCAAAGTTTCCTCATCATCTTCATCTTCGGCAGCTGAAGGATTAAAGTCTTCGAACAGATTTTGCGATCGCGACATGCTGACTCGAGCTTCCGCTTCAATTCGTACGGGATAGACCATAATTTCTACTGTAACGCACTTAAAACCACCCCGATCGTTGATTGGCCAAGCTGTAGACTGTAGAGAAACCTCTTCTGCATGAACTGGTGTCAGTAAACGTAGAGTTATATGATAGGCTTGTACTTGGAGAGAGCAACAACGCACGTGGTGTCAGAAACGACATATGCCGCGCTAACCAGTGGCGGACCACAAGGCCGAGCGCGGCAAATGCCGCGCTAACCAGGATAAGGGTTAAAAGGCTCCATCTCCATAGCAAAGCGTAGCAATGAGACTGGATTAGAGGAGGCTGTACAGCCTATCAGCCTTCACAGGCTATCAGCCTTCACAGGCTATCAGCCTTCACAGCCTATCAGCCTTCACAGGCTACTGAAGGCCAAGTAACAAGGACAGTGACAAAGGAGATTTTAAATACACACACACACACACACACACACACCACCTAAAATAATATTTAAAACAAGAAGGGCAAAGCCCATACGACTCACATGCTTGACCTTGACCTTCAGGTGACCTTCAAGGTCAAGGTCAAACAACTAAACCTACCAATGACATCATACACAAAGAAATGCTTTACACATTTTTCCTTCAAAAAATACATGTGACCTTGACCCAAGGTCAAGGTCATCCAAGGTCATGCAACACAAAGCTGTTAATTCAAGACATAGGAAGCACAATGGTGCTTATTGGCACTTTCTACCATGAGATATAGTCACTTTTAGTGGTTCACTACCCCATTTTGGTCACATTTCATAAGGGTCAAAGTGACCTTGACCTTGATGATATGTGACCAAATGTGTCTCATGATGAAAGTATAACATGTGCCCCACATAATTATTAAGTTTGAAACAGTTATCTTCCATAGTTCAGGGTCAAGGTCACTTCAAAATATGTATACAATCCAACTTTGAAGAGCTCCTGTGACCTTGACCTTGAAGCAAGGTCAACCAAACTGGTATCAAAAGATAGGGCTTGCTTTGACCTATATACCACTTGTAGCTAAGGTCGCCATTCTCAATAACGTGGGAGAAAATTGGGAAAATGTGAAAAATGGCTGTTTTTTAGACAACATTTATGGCTCCTGTGACCTTGACCTTGAAGCAAGGTCAAGTCACTATGTATGTTTTTTGAGGCCTTGTCATCATACACCATCATGCCACATTTGGTGTTGATAGACTTAATAGTCTCCGAGAAAAATCCAACGTTTAAGTTTTTTACGGACGGACGCCCGCCCGGACGGACGCCCGCCCGGACGGACGGACGACACGGCTCAGTACATAGACTCACTTTTGCTTCGCATGTGAGTCAATAATGCTCCACATACTGACACAATAAAAATCTGAGAAAAAACTTCAAATCTTTGTGCATTTGCCCCTACAGAGGTGTCCATAGAACATAAGTATTCTACACAACTACATCCTGCAACAATGAATGAATGAATGAATGAATGAATGAATGAATGAATGAATGAATGAATGAATGAACAAATGAACAAACTCTCTTAGTCTTTCAACCTTTGTAAACCACTAAGTCATTGAGAACACATCACAGTAGCTCATTGGAACAAGAACAGAGCAAGCGCAACTCTTACCGATCTCCCAGGCACAAATTGGGTCGATTCTAATCCCCAACTGACGAGCACCAAAGCTTCCCAGACAACTTCTGCCCAAGACCAGGGGACTGACCAGGGGACTTACCGTGGGCTGCTGTGGCTGCGGCACCAGGGGCGCGTTGCTATGAATGGTGTACATGGTCTGGCCGGGCTGGTGGACGTTGATGGTCTCGGACTGGACCTCAATCTTGTACCCAGGAGGAAGGAAGGTGTTGAAACCAACTATCAGGTCGGAGTGACCCTTGAATAAGTTGGACACGCGGTTGATGACACCAGGTGTATCAATGCTGCAACAGCCAAGAGTGAGACAAGTGTGCTTATGTGCGAGACTTGGAGAAGCACACAGGTGAACAACATGCGACATTCACACACGCATAGATGTGCATGAGCAGTTTCTCATACAACAAAGGCTTGTGACCTCCCAGATCACTCATTCACACTGTACTGGGCATTAACCATTAAGCAGCCTTCGTTATCTTCTATCTACCAACCAAATCTAATCAACCTGTTCCTGTCAGCACATTGGACAGCGATAACTTATTTTCAGCACTTGCAAAACTTTTCTCACTAGCCTGCGTTCACTGTCCTGGTAGGTATGGTATGCCCGTCTCATCTTCAGAAAATCCAAGAGAACACATGTTACCCCTCTTTTCATGAAACTCCACTGGCTTCCTGTTGAGTACAGGATCCAGTACAAACTCGCCACTCTCGCCTTCCGTTGCTTTGACGGAACTCTGCCGCCCTATCTCTCATCTCTTCTTCAGATCTACCAACCCTCTCGCTCTCTCCGCTCAGGCTCCGAAAAACTTCTCTGCAAACCTAAAACCACCACCAAATCCTTTGGCCAGAGATCCTTTCACTTTCAAGCACCTTCTGTCTGGAATGCTCTGCCGTCATCTCTTCGTGGCATCACTTCTCTTCCTTCCTTCAAATCTAACCTCAAGACCCATTTTTTCCGTAAAGCTTTTTCTGTTTAGTGCCCCTAGGGCCTGACTGCTTCCTGAGAACCGTTAGCATTGTACATATCTGTATAAACTGTTTTTTTTTTTTTTTTTTTTTTCGTCTGTATGAATGTTGACTGAATGTCTGGTTTGTGTTGCTGTGTTGTTTTATATCATCTGCTTTAATCTTTGTTTCTCTTACCTTGATGTATATTACTTTCATTTACATTCCTATTGTGTTTTTTTTTTCTATTTTCTTTTTTTTCTTTCTTCTAGGCGCTTTGAGTCTCACTGTGTGGGAGTATTGCGCGTTATAAGAGTGATCTATTATTATTATTATTATTATCATCCTATATGTGTAACAAAGATACAGATTCTCAGTGTACAGAAGTATCTTTACTTTGGTTTCATCAGTCAGAGACAGCTTATTTGGTCTTTTGCACCTGTTCCATTTAACACTGCAGTTTAGCCAAATTTGCAGGCTTGTTTGTGTGCACGTGCATGTGTGATGATTACTGCCTGGCTTGCACAGGATGTGCCGACTACATTTTTAAATATAGAAACCTAATGTCTGTGAAGTGCTCATGCTTGTTAGTTACATAAGTTAAGGTCGTCAACACATTCTTCTTTCACCCATCCACTTTGTACTCGTGACACCTTTTGTTTGCCCCCCCCCCCCCCCCCCCCCCCCCCCCGCTGTTAGATGAAGACTTATAGTAGAAAGTTTTTAACATCCCATGTCTCATTTCACCCATTTCCAAAAGTCTGTTTTCAGATAACAGCCGAGAACTTTCTGCCTTGCACTGTGAGCTTTACCATTTCACAATCAAGCCTAACAAGCAAACACTCGAGACTTCCTTCCTCCATCTTTCCTTCCATCCATGCCACTTATTTTCCCCTTTCCGGCTCTCTCTCTCCCCCAAATCTCACCTCTGCGACTTGAACTCCTTCATGATATCGAGGAAGTCATTGTACACCTGTGGCTGGTTTCCAAATTGTAGCTTGACCTGATCCAGATACGACAGGGCATCTTCGACCTTCAGACGTTGGAACTGCTGCTGCTGCTGCTGTTGCTGCGCCTGTTGATGCGGCTGTGCTTGCTGCTGCATTGCTTGCTGCAGCACTGGCTGGCCTGCCTGCGCACTAGAGGCGTTGACATGCGACTGCAAGGAAGGAAGATGATGACAGTGACCAAGATGACAACCATGAATGGAGTCCTACGGCATATCAACCTGTAGGTTGAGAAAGGCCATTAACTACCAAATGGCTAGCCTTGGTTAGAGTAATGGCAAGTCAATTTTATATATAGATATGAGCAATTCTAAAAAGGTGGCAATGGCGCATGGTTGTCCAGTAGAGTGTAAATAACACAAAAACTACAAACTTTTTATGATGTTACGTTTATATCATATTGTAGAGAAAAGATTAAAGATATACATATAATAAATCTGTTCCGATTGTTGCTTTTGTGTGTGAATGGTCCGCATGTATTTAAAGAGAAACGTGAAAAACCGCCATTACCAAACGTGACATTTTTCACCAAGAGGAAAAGGATTCCGTTTTCTCTTGAACCCCACATTTGTTTTCTAACATCTGGTGGTTTTTAGACAAGAAAATAGTTAATGCTCAACTGCCAGCAACTAGAACTGAATGTTACCAACCTATTCTGATTTTATTTGGCTTCAAAATCCGCGTTTGCCTCGTCATGGCGTCGTGTCATTGCAGACGAATTTTTCAGTGTACGATAAGATCAACTATTTTCGGCGTGGTTTATTGGATTTTGGATCCAGGATTGGTGTAAAGTTATCGATAATATCGTCATAATTCTCAGAAAATTAATCAAAGCGTTTTTTAAGGAGTTGTAGGATGTGAAAGTTTAGCATCAAATTTCCGTCATAATGTGCCGAATCAACAAAAGCGAAAAAAGATGAATTTTCTTTGAAACTTTTCTGTTCCCGATCCATAATTTCGTTCTAACACATATATGCCAGAAGTGCTGACCGAGCAACACGAGGTAAAATGGAGCACAAACGAAGAGGTAAGAGTTTTTGTATTTGTGTCATCATAAATTGTGGACGAGTGCCGAGGCAACAAAGTACTAACCAGGCAGCCAAAATGCACAGATTTGAAAGCTTAGTTTCAGCATCTTCCTTCCAAAGAACGCCACATGTTTGGTATCGCATCGAAGCTTCATTTCCCGGCTTTACGTTGCAACTGTTTCCGGTACCGAAGAATAATTACCGAAGGCACACGAGATAGAAATCAGAGGCCATTGCAAACCAATGGAAAGCTTCGAAATAACGGCCTGTCTGTCAGCTAGGCTCTGATTGGCCGCTTGTGTGCGTGATCACAGCGTGTCACGGCGGAAGTGGCTGGCGGAAACGGCCGAACCGTACTTCGACTGGCGGAAGTGGTGGTCGGAAACGGCCGAACCGTACTTCGACTGCTTCCGACCTGAACGTCGGCCGCCGAAGCAAACATCGGTTTCCTGTGTTGACTTGTCACTGATGACACAAAATTGATTTCTTGAATTAAATTGCTGCAAAACGGCAATTTTAAGCTGTACCTTTGCTACAGTGAATAAATGTTGTCATTTTTAGTACACAAACAGTAGTTGGTGTCTGTATTGCTTGTTTTTTGTCATTACTGAGAAAGTGTACAAACGGATATGTTGACTAGTCACCGATGACATTACAAATGCTTTATAATTACCAAATTCAATTGTTTTTTTTATATAATTGTTTTACAGGATGTTATTGCATTAGGAATGACATCTAATATAGTAAGAATAGTTAGTGTGACATTTTTGGTAATAACAGATATTTGTGGGTTTTTTGTGTCATCGGTGACTAGTCAACATTCACTTTTTCCTGTGTTGACTTGTCACTGATGACACAACATTGATTTCTTGAATTAAATTGCTGCAAAACGGCAATTTTAAGCTGTACCTTTGCTACAGTGAATAAATGTTGTCATTTTTAGTACACAAACAGTAGTTGGTGTCTGTATTGCTTGTTTTTTGTAATTACTGAGAAAGTGTACAAACGGATATGTTGACTAGTCACCGATGACATTACAAATGCTTTATAATTACCAAATTCAATTGTTTTTTTTATATAATTGTTTTACAGGATGTTATTGCATTAGGAATGACATCTAATATAGTAAGAATAGTTAGTGTGACATTTTTGGTAATAACAGATATTTGTGGTTTTTTTATGACATGAATGACTAGTCAACATTCACCTTTTTCCACTTTAACGCTCACATACACACACACAAAATAGCAAACTATCTTTTTATTCATAATTTATGATAAAATACAGTTTGTTCTAACATTATATGCTGATTCCAGTCAAATCTGATGATTTTTACTAATTAGGTCTAATGTCACACTTTTCTTGCCACCTTTTTAGAATTGCTCATATATATACAAGGGTTTTTTTTGCCTTGCAGAATCATACAGGGAGACGATGGGTTTTTCACCCCTAAGCCCGTGGGGGTCGACTGCAAGGAAGACATGGGATGATCACGGGAAGGGAAGGGCAACAGTTCATTTTGTCATATCCTGCAAAGCCCACAAGCGTAGCCACAGAGGCATGGATTCAATTATCCCCCCTAAATTTTCCTCAATGTATCACGTTCAATGCTTTAATTTCCAAGGGTGTGCACAATGAATGGTTTTTTCTTCCAGTGATAGTTACCAATTAACTTTCTCCTTCGTAGACAAATAAAAATTACCATAGGACAGTAGGGGAATGACGTTATAAACCTTTAACACAACTTGAACATCTTTTCTTTGCCTAGTGACAATCGGGCAGCTCCATCAACTAAAGGCAAGTAAGTGAGCTTTAGAGTTTGCAGTCAAGTAGCCACCACAGTGGTGAGGATATCCACGTGTGCCCTGCAAGTCCTTCTTCAAACAAAAGAAAGGGCTGTCTAGTTTCAGAAAGTTTCCAGAACACATACAGGGTTCTACATTCACTGTTATTTGGAAGCATCAATCTTCAGCTCTAAACCACGTGCAGCAGGAGCAAGAAGCATGTCAGATGCACTCTGTCACAAGCTAGTGTCAAGCAGAGATATGGACAGCTCCATATACTTTGAGTGACTCATTGGAACACGAGGCTTAGGTTATCAAGTGCTATGAACCAACAGCCTTATGCCACACAGCAGCATAAGGGGAATCTGGGGAGTGAAGACCAGCATCTACAATATACTCTGCTTGCCCACTTTCACTGACCACCATGTACAATATACTCTGCTTGCCCACTTTCACTGACCACCATCTACAATATACTCTGCTTGCCCACTTTCACTGACCACCATCTACAATACACTCTGCTTGCCCACTATCACTGACCACCATCTACACTATACTCTGCTTGCCCACTTTCACTGACCACCATCTACAATATACTCTGCTTGCCCACTTTCACTGACCACCATCTACAATACACTCTGCTTGCCCACTTTCACTGACCACCATCTACAATACACTCTGCTTGCCCACTTTCACTGACCACCATCTACAATACACTCTGCTTGCCCACTTTCACTGACCAGCATCTACAATACACTCTGCTTGCCCACTTTCACTGACCAGCATCTACAATATACTCTGCTTGCCCACTTTCACTGACCAGCATCTACAATACACTCTGCTTGCCCACTTTCACTGACCACCACCTACAATATACTCTGCTTGCCCACTTTCACTGACCACCATCTACAATATACTCTGCTTGCCCACTTTCACTGACCACCATCTACAATATACTCTGCTTGCCCACTTTCACTGACCACCATCTACAATACACTCTGCTTGCCCACTTTCACTGACCACCATCTACAATACACTCTGCTTGCCCACTTTCACTGACCACCATCTACAATACACTCTGCTTGCCCACTTTCACTGACCACCATCTACACTATACTCTGCTTGCCCACTTTCACTGACCAGCATCTACAATACACTCTGCTTGCCCACTTTCACTGACCAGCATCTACAATACACTCTGCTTGCCCACTTTCACTGACCAGCACCTACAATACACTCTGCTTGCCCACTTTCACTGACCACCACCTACAATATACTCTGCTTGCCCACTTTCACTGACCACCATCTACAATATACTCTGCTTGCCCACTTTCACTGACCACCATCTACAATACACTCTGCTTGCCCACTTTCACTGACCACCATCTACAATACACTCTGCTTGCCCACTTTCACTGACCACCATCTACAATACACTCTGCTTGCCCACTTTCACTGACCACCATCTACACTATACTCTGCTTGCCCACTTTCACTGACCACCATCTACAATACACTCTGCTTGCCCACTTTCACTGACCACCATCTACAATACACTCTGCTTGCCCACTTTCACTGACCAGCACCTACAATACACTCTGCTTGCCCACTTTCACTGACCACCACCTACAATATACTCTGCTTGCCCACTTTCACTGACCACCATCTACAATATACTCTGCTTGCCCACTTTCACTGACCACCATCTACACTATACTCTGCTTGCCCACTTTCACTGACCACCATCTACAATACACTCTGCTTGCCCACTTTCACTGACCAGCATCTACAATATACCCTGGTTGCCCACTTTCACTGACCAGCGCCTACAATATACCCTGCTTGCAAGCCCACTTTCACTGACCAGCATCTACAATATACTCTGCTTGCCCACTTTCACTGACCAGCATCTACAATATACCCTGCTTGCCCAGTTTCACTGACCAGCATCTACAATACACTCTGCTTGCCCACTTTCACTGACCACCATCTACAATATACTCTGCTTGCCCACTTTCACTGACCAGCACCCACAATATACTCTGCTTGCCCACTTTCACTGACCACCATCTACAATATACCCTGCTTGCCCAGTTTCACTGACCAGCATCTACAATATACTCTGCTTGCCCACTTTCACTGACCACCATCTACAATATACTCTGCTTGCCCACTTTCACTGACCACCATCTACAATACACTCTGCTTACCCACTTTCACTGACCAGCACCTACAATATACTCTGCTTGCCCACTTTCACTGACCACCATCTACAATACACTCTGCTTACCCACTTTCACTGACCAGCACCTACAATATACCCTGCTTGCCCACTTTCACTGACCACCATCTACACTATACTCTGCTTGCCCACTTTCACTGACCAGCATCTACAATATACCCTGCTTGCCCACTTTCACTGACCACCATCTACAATATACTCTGCTTGCCCACTTTCACTGACCACCATCTACAATACACTCTGCTTGCCCACTTTCACTGACCACCATCTACAATATACTCTGCTTGCCCACTTTCACTGACCACCATCTACAATACACTCTGCTTGCCCACTTTCACTGACCAACATCTACAATACACTCTGCTTGCCCACTTTCACTGACCACCATCTACAATACACTCTGCTTGCCCACTTTCACTGACCACCATCTACAATACACTCTGCTTGCCCACTTTCACTGACCACCATCTACAATATACTCTGCTTGCCCACTTTCACTGATTAGCATCTACAATACACTCTGCTTGCCCACTTTCACTGACCACCATCTACAATATACCCTGCTTGCCCAGTTTCACTGACCAGCATCTACAATACACTCTGCTTGCCCACTTTCACTGACCAGCATCTACAATACACTCTGCTTGCCCACTTTCACTGACCAGCACCCACAATATACTCTGCTTGCCCACTTTCACTGACCACCATCTACAATATACTCTGCTTGCCCACTTTCACTGACCAGCACCCACAATATACCCTGCTTGCCCACTTTCACTGACCACCATCTACAATATACTCTGCTTGCCCACTTTCACTGACCACCATCTACACTATACTCTGCTTGCCCACTTTCACTGACCACCATCTACACTATACTCTGCTTGCCCACTTTCACTGACCACCATCTACAATATACTCTGCTTGCCCACTTTCACTGACCACCATCTACAATATACCCTGCTTGCCCACTTTCACTGACCACCATCTACACTATACTCTGCTTGCCCACTTTCACTGACCACCATCTACAATATACTCTGCTTGCCCACTTTCACTGACCACCATCTACACTATACTCTGCTTGCCCACTTTCACTGACCACCATCTACAATATACCCTGCTTGCCCACTTTCACTGACCAGCATCTACAATATACCCTGCTTGCCCACTTTCACTGACCAGCATCTACAATATACCCTGCTTGCCCACTTTCACTGACCAGCATCTACAATATACTCTGCTTGCCCACTTTCACTGACCACCATCTACAATATACTCTGCTTGCCCACTTTCACTGACCACCATCTACAATACACTCTGCTTGCCCACTTTCACTGACCAGCACCTACAATATACCCTGCTTGCCCACTTTCACTGACCAGCATCTACAATACACTCTGCTTGCCCACTTTCACTGACCAGCATCTACAATATACTCTGCTTGCCCACTTTCACTGACCAGCATCTACAATACACTCTGCTTGCCCACTTTCACTGACCAGCATCTACAATACACCCTGCTTGCCCACTTTCACTGACCACCATCTACAATATACTCTGCTTGCCCACTTTCACTGGCCAGCACCTACAATACACTCTGCTTGCCCACTTTCACTGACCACCACCTACAATATACTCTGCTTGCCCACTTTCACTGACCAGCATCTACAATATACTCTGCTTGCCCACTTTCACTGACCACCATCTACAATACACTCTGCTTGCCCACTTTCACTGACCACCATCTACAATATACTCTGCTTGCCCACTTTCACTGACCACCATCTACAATATACTCTGCTTGCCCACTTTCACTGACCAGCATCTACAATATACTCTGCTTGCCCACTTTCACTGACCACCATCTACAATATACTCTGCTTGCCCACTTTCACTGACCACCATCTACAATATACTCTGCTTGCCCACTTTCACTGACCACCATCTACAATATACTCTGCTTGCCCACTTTCACTGACCAGCATCTACAATATACCCTGCTTGCCCACTTTCACTGACCACCATCTACAATACACTCTGCTTGCCCACTTTCACTGACCACCATCTACAATACACTCTGCTTGCCCACTTTCACTGACCACCATCTACAATACACTCTGCTTGCCCACTTTCACTGACCACCATCTACAATATACTCTGCTTGCCCACTTTCACTGACCACCATCTACAATATACTCTGCTTGCCCACTTTCACTGACCACCATCTACAATACACTCTGCTTGCCCACTTTCACTGACCACCATCTACAATATACTCTGCTTGCCCACTTTCACTGACCAGCTTTAGAATAATCTGCTTCTAAATCCTAACTTCCTTTAACACAGTCATTAAACTCAAAGGAATCCTTCACAGCTTTCGCAATGATTTATTGTATAAAGCTCTTTCCCATGTTACCTAGTTTTGAGGGTCTAGCTGCCACCAATCCCCAATACCAAGTCCATTCAAAATTTATTAGCTGGAATTTCACAGATATCAACAAAAAACAGTACTCCTTGGCCACGGTAAATATGGATGATTATCTGCCTTAATCTGATCTACCAGCGTTGCGGATAGCCACTACTGATAGAGAGCTAGTAAGAAATAAAATTGTGGACACATTAAATTGTTTTCCAAGAAAACTATCCATAATAGTTGGTTTTCACAGACTTTACTGGAAGATCAACAAGGAAATTTAGCTCAAGTAAAAATCACACATCTGTAAATTTAAGAAATAAATATAATGGGGATCTATCCTAGCATAGCAATTCCAAAAGCCTTGTGATTCTGCCTATTTGGGGGTTTTAGGTTGATAAAAATTCTGAATAAAAGACAACACCAGATCTGAAGAACCTGAACTAATAATGGATGCTCCAGTTGGAAGCATAACAAGTTCTCAGTAGCAGACAACTCATTCTTTAGAAGCAAGGGCCTCTTTCAGTAGAGACTTTCCTCCAATAGCACATTCAGCTCAATATGCAGAGCTGTCTCTAAGTAACTGTCACTGCAACCAGTCTCTGCTGAGTTACTCCTGCAACATCTCTCTGCTGAGTTACTCCTGCAACATCTCTCTGCTGAGTTACTCCTGCAACAACAGTCTGCAGAGCTACTTCTGCAACAACTTTCTGCAGAGTTACTCGGGCAACATCTCTCTGCAGAGTTACTCGGGCAACATCTCTCTGCAGAGTTACTTCTGCAATATCTTTCTGCAGAGCTACTTCTGCTCTCTGCAGAGTTACTTCTGCAATATCTTTCTGCAGAGCTACTTCTGCTCTCTGCAGAGTTACTTCTGCAATATCTTTCTGCAGAGCTACTTTTTCAATATCTCTTTGCAGCGTCACTTCTGCAATATCTCTTTGCAGTTACTCCTGCAATATCTCTTGAAAGTTTCTTTTCAATGCCAGAGAGAGGGATTTCTTCATGGCCACTAGATGCCCTTTCTTCGGCTTGCCCCAAGACAGCCACCGCGCCAGCTCTTAGCCGCCATCAGTCACAGTGCAGCCAGGCTGTCGGCCCCAAGACAGCCGCCACGCCAGCTCTTAGCCGCCATCAGTCACAGTGCAGCCAGGCTGTCGGCCCCAAGACAGCCACCACGCCAGCTCTTAGCCGCCATCAGTCACAGTGCAGCCAGGCTGTCGGCCCCAAGAATCAAATTGACAACTGCCATCTCATCCTCCGTGACTCGGGGCAAAATGCGAGATGCAGAGAATGCAGTGCAGTGCATGAGAGTTTCACCATCGCAGCTAGTGACCATGCAGGGCCATTCCTGAGAGCAAGATTTCTGAAACTTTTGCATATATTTGTTTGATTTTTTTCACCAAACTGGCTTCACCTCCCTGTCTGGTGGTGTCAGGCTTGGGGTTGTCTTAGCTTTTTTTTGCCTTCTCCCTTTGGACATTTTGACTTACTCAGTTACAGGTATGATGTTTGCAC
The DNA here is from genome assembly GCA_034096865.1 of Theodoxus fluviatilis. Lineage (NCBI taxonomy): Eukaryota > Metazoa > Mollusca > Gastropoda > Cycloneritida > Neritidae > Theodoxus > Theodoxus fluviatilis. The sequence continues at coordinate 5,897 of JAWQFJ010000233.1, read as the reverse complement.
AGGTGTAAATCAGCAACAGACACTACCAAGCAGAAAGAGAGACCCCCGGACAAATCTTAAATGACCCAACAGCCAAATTTTGTTCTTTTCCCACAAAAAAGTTGGAGCGCCCATTGTGCCATAGTGAAGCACTGAAAATCATAGCTGCTAGTGCTATAGCCAATCTGTAGAGGTAGGCAGGTCTGTCTCATTATATCATGACTTCAGGCATGGCTCGCTACTCCCCTTCAAGCGACATTCATTCCCTCTCAAGGTGTGAAGATAAACCTCTTCATTTCCTCTCAAGGTGTGAAGATAAACCTCTTCATTCCCTCTCAAGGTGTGAAGATAAACCTCTTCATTCCCTTTCAAGGTGTGAAGATAAACCTCTTCATTCCCTCTCAAGGTGTGAAGATAAACCTCTTCATTCCCTCTCAAGGTGTGAAGATAAACCTCTTCATTCCCTCTCAAGGTGTGAAGATAAACCTCTTCATTTCCTCTCAAGGTCTTCATGCGAAAATAAACCTCTTCATTCCCTCAAGGTCTCCCTGTGAAGATAAACCTCTTCATAAACTGGAATGAGCTTAGAAAAAGGCTCTCAGGACCTCTGGTCCCTCCCTGGCCAAGTTCAAATACGTTCTTTTCTGCCCGTCTCGTGCACAATCACAGCTTGGTAATAGGAGCATTACATGACATTTGTCTTTTGCTGAAAATACTTTTCTCTACTTAGATAGTGGATTCTCTGATTGCTCATAGAGCAGGAAGGATGGGACAACATCAAGCAATCCATCCATCCATCGCAAACCATAGCCTGGCACCAAACTTCAGCACACTCCGCTCTGAACTTTTGGAGTTACTTTACTGAATGACTAAGGAAGGAGCAAATTGAGGGCAAAACACAACCTCCTTGGTGGGGGCGAAGGTAAAGTCACAAGCCAGCAGGTACACGCACATTCCAAACATCGCAGCAAGCATGCAAGCGGGTGAAAAAGACAAAAGACAATTCATACAAAGATTCCAATGGCTTGCTCAGCCCTCAAGCATCGTGACTTGGTAATCAGCAGGCAGGATATCAAAAAGTCATCAATTATCCTCCAATGTATACTTTTTGAAGGTGGCATGAAAATCAACATGTCATTCTACTCTGCGTGCAAAAATGGAACACAATCCATGAACATTCCATCATGCATTAGACAAGCATGCCAAATATGTTTTTGTGACATCACATGCATCGGACAAGCATGCCAAATAGAGTTAGTGACATCACAATACTAGCAAGCTCAGAGGTGGAAACCAGAACAAACTTCCAAGCCTTGCTTCAGTTTCAGTCGCAATCTTGGATGTCTTCAGAACTTCATAACAGTCCAAGACCAAGTGCCATAGTCCAGGAGAGCAGGACTTGTTCAAGAATACGAGGTGGGGGGTGGCTCAAGTCACAGTAACATTTTCAAAAGGGGAGGGTAGGGTAAGGACATTCTGTAAACCCCAGTCAGTAGTATTGACTCTGGCACAGTTCGCAATGAATGCGTAATAGGCTTGACCCTTGGCATTACAGCCTTGCGCCAAAAATAGTTCGTTCTGATACTATTTTTCTCTCCACCTTTTACAGAAATCATTCAGATGTAAAAACTTGGTTCCATTTCAACACAAACATTTTATTGTATCGAATAAACGCTTGTTTGTTGTCTCAACAAGAGTAAGTTAAGAGTTTTGTGCGAAATAGTTTTAGAACTACTTTAACGGCGTATGTCAGGGAGCACATCGGCTATCCCACAAGCCTCTCGTGTGACCTCCGCTTGCATAAATTGGCCAAAAACCTTCCATCACGTGATGTGAACTGTGCTAGAGATACTTTTGCCGGTAGGCGAAATCTCTAGTTTACTAGAATGGGGTAAGGAAGGCCACACTTTTTTTTTCTCCTGAGGAGGCCAGACTGAGACACCACACACACACACACACACACACACACACACACACACAAAATCGTGTACTTGTGTTTTTAAAGAAATGTCATACACACAGTACAGATAATCTTAATACCATTCAAAATTTGTCTTCCCCTGACATTACTTTTAGATATTCTTTTGTGTGTGGTTCAAATGGGACAGCACACGCTATGTTTACTTTTCAGGGTTTGTTTTCCCTCTCTCAGGTTTAAAAAGAAAAAAAAAATTTGAGTCAGGCAATAATAGGGTTGGTCAGGCTACCAGGGGTGGGGGGATGACAGCAGAACACCTTATCAGTTATCTACAGCAGCAACAGCTTTAGGGGGGGGGGGGGGGGGGGAGCAGGGTTTGGAGGCAAGGGTAATGACCTTGACAAAAGCCAAGACACCGTTTTTCCTGATTTAGTCAACAGTGAATGCCACTGTTGCTATGGAAACAAGAAAATCATTAGAGCGCTCTGAGAGCGCAGATTCCAGCGAGGAAGCCACAAATTATCTTCCATGACCTGTATAATTCAGGCAGGATGTTCTGCTAGCCAAGCCTGATGCTATGAAGTTTATTGCCTGCTGACAGTCTCTCAGTGCAGACCACATCTAGTACTACTATATCACCAATAGTTTGGCATCAACTTTGTGAAGTGCAATATCATTTCTCTTCATGGTTCTAATTCCAAAACGGATAAATAACCTCCAAGATTTAATGGGCTGTTCCTTGCGCCAAATTTCATCAGAATCCGTTGGGAACAAATGAAGGGAAAAGCATGACCTCCTTGATAGAGATCAACATGCATCCTACAATCCTGATGCCCCCCTTTTTCATTATGCTATTAGGCTCAAATGCGTCAATGGATAAACAATCCATTTTCAAGGCCAATCAGCAGATAATTTACATCCAAAACTATCTGCAGCTACATGGCACACTTCAGAGACGTTTACTGGTTGCATCGGCAGCACAGAGGAACTAATCCTGACACCAAAGACCTATTCTCATTGAGCAGCCTTTATGCAAACTGCCACAGCGGCAATCTTATCTAACCAAGGAAGCTTGGATCTAGTTCTGGGCCCTGACTGGTTAGAGGACAATGCTACCACTGCAAAGTAGTGAAAGTATTGCTCAAATAAAACACGCATTTAGGTGCAATAAACAGAATTTGTAGGTCTACATACATTGCAGATGTGGACATGTTTTCTGCCCAACATTCATCACAATCATTTCAAACAAATTAACTTTGGTTCCCTTTAGCTTATCTACATACATGTATCCATTCTGCCAATGCATGTGCAGCAGAGTTGTTCTGTCACTTCATGCAAATTCTGCACAAATAGTAAATCAGATTTGTCATTGATTCATCTGTCCTGAAGCTTGATAAAATAAACTGACAGTCAACACATGATCTCTCAAAAATATCTGAAAAAAAAACAACACCTTCCAGCCACACCATGTTGTCCATGCAGTCAGACAGCAGCATCAAAGCCAGGGAGAGGGAGGGAAGCCCAAGCGCAGTGCAAAAGAGTTTTCAGGCCACCTCATAGGGGACAGCGAGAGTCACTGCAAGTTGTGTGATAGTTACCGGCATAGCCTGGGCGCTTGTGTTCACAACTTGCATAGCATCCCCCTGAACAGGTAAGAATAAAGGACAGTTACACAACGCCCGTCTACAACACTCAGCACACAGCAACAAGCACAGTGCATTCAACTGCCATCGTATACAGCTGTTCCACATTTGCTGCAGAACGTTTCTCAGTTCTAATCAATGAATGAATGGGGGAGAAAAAAACTTCAATGAAGGAACAAGCAAATGAATACATGAATGAAAAAAAAAGAAGACGAAACTGGGTCAATTGCTGAGCCTTTCTGCAGACCTGAAATAAATATACACAAATAAACCAACTGAAATCATTGGAACTAAACCTGTCAAGGTGAGATTTTCTTCACACCATCTCTCTCAGGGTTCATGGCAGGCTAATAATGGACATTCCATCGCCACTCTCAGCTGTGCCAGCACCCGACACTTGCAGAGTTGTTCCAAGTCACCCTCCAAGAGTCTGAGTGTAGGTGGACAGCCAGTTTTCCATGCCACAGAGGTGGAGCTGCATCCCCCACCAACACCCATTCCAAGAGGAAACTTTCCGGGCACCACTGGACCACCACACCACGGATGCTAAGCTTCCTCCAACATCACATGTTTCAGGAGAAAACTATTTCTAAATTCCAATGCTGGAGAGCTACCACAGGTTTTATGTAGTTTCTAACACATAGTGAGCCCCCTGAAGAGTCCTTCAGTCCCAGACAGGACAACCATCAATATTGGTGCAAGGAAATGTCATGAACCCATTCCCCCTTCCTTCCCATGAGGGATATCCGAAGAAGGCTGCACTCCAACCAACATAAACAAATTTGAAAGAAAACTATGATTCACTCATAAAACTTTCTGAAGAGTTTGGATTTTTAAGGTTCAAGTTTTGAGGGGGGAGCAATGTGGCTAAAGTGATGGCTGTCCAATGCACTAGACAGAGATCTCAAGCCAGATTTAGTAGTTGTGGTTACGGTGACGTGGCAAAAAAAAAGGAGGTGGGGGGGGTTGGCTTGGACTTTTCAAATAAAACATACAAGTTGCTACATTAAACATAAACAACAATTTCTCTTTAGTTGAAAAAGTTTTTAAAATACCTAAATAGTGGATTCCCAGTGCTCATAGGTCAAGGATAGAACCGCACACAATTCCTTCATCACTGTCGATTTCTTCCTTTCCTTTTTTTTACATTCTTTTTTTAACCATGATTTTAAAAAAAGTTTTAGAGTCGGCAGGAAAAAAAGAGCGTTGATCAGGTTACCGTAACCACAACTTTTTGGGCGCCTAATAAAAGAAAGTTACACAAATGATGCAATCACTTATTAGCACAATGTATAACAGCAAAAATACTAACAAACCAAATGAGGAAAACACAGCTTCAAACCTTACTAGCAAACGTGCGTGCACACGCGCACACACACAAAACTTCACACTTTCATTGCAAAAGCATGGCACACTCAAGCTACGCCGAGGCCTACATATTGACAACTAACATGCTTTATAAAAAAATTAAAACATTAACAACTAACATGCTTTAAAAAAATTAAATTCAAGTAAGACTGAACAAGTAGCTAATTGCCATGCCCACTTTTGCAGAATCCAAAATGCCCAGAAAGCATCACATCAAAAGCAAGGGCAATCACTGCACTCGGTCAATGCACTGAACTGGTGAAGAGAAGTACGCATGTGTTGGCAGACTGGCCAACAACCTGCATACAAAGAGTATTTCCATTGGGTACTAAGTATCTAGAACTTTCATCTCACCAACCCCCCCCCCCCCCCCCCCCCCCCCCCCCCCCCAAAGTTCTGCAAGGGTAGAGACGAATCTTCTACAGGCAAGTTAGCCTGCCACTCAGTATTTCCTTTCCCCTCAGTGCACATCGACCCCGAGATCAGCAGAAATGGGACTGGTGGCTGATGCAGAGTTGGCCCCGCATCCCAGAATTCCAGGTCCACTGCCCACTAACATGCCTGGCGTCCCTTGCTACCGAGGAAGTGCTGCAAACAGCTACTCAAATGTTCACCTCCCTGCAACCTAGTGACTCCGAGTGGGTCACAGCACATAACTCCTATGAAAAACACATGGCAGCCTAGTGTCTGGCAGAGGCCTGGGCGTTGTTACTTCGGGGACAGGAGCCTGGAGAAAAATCTAGATGACATTTCCCCCCTAGTTACCTGCATCAAGTTTCTATCCCTGAACTGCATGGATACAACTAAATTACACTACAGACCTGAATGAAAACACTCAAAAACAACACACACAAAAACCTCTTTACCCAAGTATTCCATCCCTTTGTTGTATTGTCAATTTTTTCTACAAGATTTTGTGGGCATTAGGAAAACACTTCCATACAATCATTTAATGAGCCATGATTTCATAATGAATTCATTTAAGGGCT